>JAQHUG010000070.1:1465755-1507417 GCA_028555095.1 Dicrostonyx torquatus | reverse complement strand
TAACTAAGAAAATGCCCTACAACTGCATCTTAGGGAGATATTTTCTCAATTGAGGATCCCTGATCTCAGATGACTTTAGCTTGTGTCAAGTTAACCTAGACTATTCAGCACGGAAAATATGGAGGCGAAAAGAGATGGGTCACAGTTGTAATCTGACACTTGGGAGGCTGAGGCAGGAAGACTGAATTTGAGGCCAGCTTGGGCTAACAGTGTAAAGCTCAGTCTCCAAAAACATCACTAGAGTCATTAGTTAAAAAAAAAAAAAGAAAACCCACTAAGCTGGTAGTTAAAAACGGGCATTCTGAGCCGGGCGGTCGTGACACGCGCCTTTAATCCCAGCATTTAGGAGGCAGAGGCAGGCGGATCTTTGTGAGTTCGAGACCAGCCTGGTCTACAAGAGCTAGTTCCAGCACAGGCTCCAAAGCCACAGAGAAATCCTGCCTCGAAAAACCAAAAACAAACAAACAAACAAACAAAACAAAACAACAACAACAAAAAAACACGGGCATTCTAAAGACCCAAAGGACTTCTCAGAATCATCTTAAACTGTAGATAAAATTTGAGGGTGTGAGTTTATTGTTACACCAAAATTATTACTTGATGAGCATTTGGAACTCTTAGCCTGATTTCAGGTTGTGAGAATGAATTCTCCACTCTGTGGGATAGTGGGCATTTAGAATTAATGAATGACATCACCATGATTTCCCTGCTCTGGTTTCTTTTTCTGTTGCTGTGTGGATGTGTGTTCTAGACCAGGGGGACTGTGCATATAAAATTAAGCCATTACATAAAACCCCTTAAGGTTTGTACTTTCCCGTCTCTGTTCACAGCGGACTGTTATATAACACCCACATTCAACCCTCTTTGGCTGGGAAGGTCCAAATGGGAAAACTGCTTGGAAAAAAACCCTGCAGTTAAACCCTTAGACTCTCTGGTGTTCTTCCAATAAATGTCCACCGAATGTTCATATATGCTAGTGCGTTTCTCCTGCAGCAGTCAGAGTCTTGCTGAGGAAACATGTTTCCTCACCTGAAGAGACTGCAAAGGAAGGGGAGGGAAGGGAGAGAGGGGAAGGGAGGAGAGAGGAGGAAAGGTTCCGTGCACAGAAGCCACCCTACAAATCAGGACAGCCCTCTGAGTACTTCCTTTAGCTTTGACCAGCTGTGCGAACACTGTACTTCTGTTTCCCCATGTCATGAAAGTAAAATAGGTCTGGGAATCTTGCAGGATTTTTTTTTTTTGTTTGTTTGTTTTCGAGACAGAGTTTCTCTGTGGCTTTGGAACCTGTCCTGGAACTAGCTCTTGTAGACCAGGCTGATCTCGAACTCACAGAGATCCGCCTGCCTCTGCCTCCCGAGTGCTGGGATTAAAGGCGTGCGCCACCACCGCCCAGCAGGATTTTGAAATTTTAGTTAGAGATGTTTATATAGAGCCCACTCTACACAATGCCTGGCTGGAAGACACTATCTTAAGAATTTTCATCTCAATAGCCTCAAAACCGCCTTCCTGACTTACGAGCGAGGCATGAAGCTTGGATAATAATTTAGATGTACCTTGTAGAATACCCAACTTAGAGATTAAGGAATAAAATTAAAATGATGTGTGTGTGTGTGTGTGTGTGTGTGTGTGTGTAGATGTATTAGGCCGGCACAATAAATAACCAAGCCATTTCAATAGGAACGGGTATTTTTAAATGAAGGAAAAGAGGGGGAACTCATGCTACAAGGGTAGGAGGTCCGAAGTCCTATCCGTCTGGCGGACTCCGCATGGAGAGAGCACACACCTGTGTTCTTTTGATTTCCTACCTGGGGTCCAAGAGGCCACACCCCAACTTGATGTGATTGGTTAATAGCCTTTCCCCCATTGTGTGTGTGTGTGTGTGTGTGTGTGTGTGTGTGTGTGTGTGAGAGAGAGAGAGAGAGAGAGAGAGAGAGAGAGAGAGAGAGAGAGAGAGAGNNGAGAGAGAGAGAGAGAGAGAGAGAGAGAGAGAGAGAGAGAGAGAGAGAGAGAGAGAGAGAGAGAGAGAGAGCAGAAAAAAGGTAGAGACATTTTGATCAAGAAAAACTATAAGAAAGATCAGGAGAAAATATTTGTTCAGGGACATTCTTCCAAGGCAAAGGTTCTGCTTAAGTTGGGACGTCAGATGGACTAGTTTAAATAGCCTACCATAATGTGCACACACCGTAATGTGCATATAGCAGAATGTATGCATTGTCATCATGGAGAGCTGCATGTTTTGTTGGGGACATGTTCCACCCATTACATACAATGGTTGTTCTTCCCTACCCAGAGAAGCAAGAAAAGCACAAGCTGCATTATAAAGAACAGAAAGGCAGACAAGATAAATTTGTCCTGGGGATATTATCTGGTGGCAAATTTTCCAGTAACTTTAGGGCACTTGGGTGTAGACATTGAACAGAATGTTCATTGTAGAGTTTCTGGGACATCTGATGAATGCCACATGAGAAAATGCCTACCTCACAGTGGCTTCCCTCTGGAGGCTTGATGTGCCATGGTAATTTGTCCTGCGGGGAATTTGCATGCCAAGGCTCCGTGTTTGCCTTAGATGTGTTTCAAAAACAAGAGAATGATAAACTAGAAACCCTGACAAGGGTGCACCCAGGAGAGGAGGGAAGGAAACATCACCAAATTCAGCTGAACCATCTAAACTTTAATTTTCTAAGTAATCTCTTGAATATAGCATCCAAAAAATTCTCATGACAGCTCAGAGAATGGGCAAAGGTACACATTGTTGGGCTTTCTCCCTAACCTGCCATGAGAGCTTCCTGCTCCCTCCTCTGATTGGCAGTGGGTGGGTAGAAATCATAGCCAGCTTTACTCTAGCTGTGGTCAAGGAAGAGCATCAGTAACAAAAACGACCAACTGATCTTTATTCAAATGATGTGTTCCTCAGTTGTATTACAGCTTTCGGATGGGATGTGGGTGTGATTGAATATTCTGCCCTCCCCACTGAAATATGAACTGTGTCATATCCCACCACCTTTATTGTTGGGATGATCCATGAAGCAGGCCACGCCCATCCACTCAGCTCCTCCAGAGGCAGCCAAGGTTTTCTATGGTTCACTGCTAGAATGGAGAATTGTCTTATTTACTCTCAGTTCCCTAGTGACTCTCCTTTCCATCTTCTTCTTACCTGTCTGCTGGCTTGCCACACTATCTCTACCCCCTCCAGTATCATCTTGTAGATGACAGCATGTGGAGTGCTCGAAGTCTCACCTAATCTTAAGGCACTTCTCTGAGCCTTGTCTTTCCCCTCAGGCATCTTCCTCACCTCTGCCACCAAAAGAGATTCCTAATTGGATCCTCCTGACAAGGTGGGAAGGAATTCTAGACCAACTGGAGAAATGAAACAGGTGATACTGATGGCCAGTTCTGCCCAACAAAACACCTCTAAGAAACCGTGTTCTCAAAGGCTTAAGATTGGAAGCCTACAGAAAGACTCAATCCTTTTATTTATGAATGTGTATCTAGTTTTTTCTTTGGGTATTGGAGATTGAAGCCAGGTCCTCACACAGCTAAACACAGTTTCTGTGACTGAACTATACAAGCTTAGCCCCAAACCCTCCTCTTCTGTATCACTAAATGTTAAAAAATAACCAGGCACCGATTTAAGCCTATTATCCTCCCTCCCTAAGGCAGTTCTTCTGGGCTCTTCATCTGGAAAATGGTGTATTCTCTTGCTCAGCTGGTCTTAGAAAGTTCTGGGGTTGGGGTAAGGCCAGTGTCTTGCCTAGGGTGTGACATACAAGCAGGCAGCCACTCTTCATCAAGTCAATCACCAGCTTCAGTCAAATCACCTGCGTTACCTCTTAGTTGCACCCCTACACCCTGGGTGATTGACATGGTAGTCAGGAGATAGGAACGCTGAGCCCCTCCTTTCCTTTGTTACCATGGCTCCATCGGTACCTGTTTGTGTTAGAATTGGGATACAGTGATCTCCTCTATTCTTCCAATCTCCATTGTCTGGCGTCACCATTGTGTTCACGTGACTCGGACTTAAAGCCTAAACTCCCAAATCCTTCATTACTTTGGCATGGGCATTCCTGCAAGCACCTCCCACCCAGCCTGGCTTTACTGCACACTGTTTTCTGCACAGGCCATGCTCTGTCTCATCTTTATTCCTTCTGGATGTCCTTCCTTCATTCTGGTGAAGCTCGAAACCCAGCCATGTAGTTCTGCTTCTCTGAGCATCGCTCTCTGGGCTGGAGCTTGCATGCATGGCAGCTCTGACTTCACGCCATCCTTGGTCTAGTTAGCATTTACACATAGGTACTGTTCTTCTGTGCCCAACACCGAGATGCCAGCTTCATGACATCAAGCAGCCTGTGTCGGTTCTATGCCACTTTGCTAACTAAATACTTCTTAGCCCCAACTGTGATGCTGAAGGGCAGCTTTTTACACACTGTATCCTTGCTTCCTCCCATTGGTACTCCTTTCAACCGCTGCTATCGCATCTCTTCCTCTTTGGCTTCTGATTCCAACTAGGAAACAGAACATACGGAAGGGGGACTGCTGAGGAAGCCCAGGAGCACACTTGCCTAGCACTAGTGCATGGGCTCTGGGCTCCGCCTCAGGACCCCATAAGCCAGACATGGTGCCACTCACCTGCGATCTGAGCACTTGGAAGACAGGGGCCAGAGGATCGGGAGGTCTTCTTATAATAAATTGAGACCAACCTGGGCTACGTGAAACCCTGTCCCCTCTCCCCCCGAAGTGCCAATGAATCTCTACAAGATGCTGAGTTTGAAAAACTTAGCATGATGGGAAGGTGACTGTGGCCTTTGACATCATGTTGTGTACACAGCAGGGTCTCCTGGTACTTGCTTTAACTAGGACAACAAAGCTGTAGCCCGAGCTGGGGCTTGGACCCTGTAGTTCTGGAGATGGGAGCAAGGTGAACACTTGACCTCAGCCCTTCCTGCTCATCCCCAAGTAACGTCCTTTTCATGTCTTTTCTGGCTTTTGCATTTTCCAGCAAGATCACCACCAGACATAGAGAAATGTCTACATTTAGTCACATTTATTGATGCATTCAGTATCAAGTACATAAGTGCAAATATCCAGAGTCCATGATGAAGTCCATTAGGAACTACAGAGAAAGTAATACAAATCGTAATAAAGTCGACATGCTGGCACTTTTCAGTTACCATACATGTAAATCAGCACAGCACAGCCATCCCATCCAAGAAAAGTACTGTGTGTTCATTTTGGATTTATTCTTAATTTAATCATTTTACGTGATACAAAACTGATAACCATATGTACGGTCAACTGTTTTATATTATTTTTTATGCTGTGTGTGTTGGAAAAAATGCTAAAACATTGGCCTACAGTTCTATAGAGTGTTATTAAAGATGAATCCAACCAGCAACCCAAGGACATGATAAGCGATTGCCACTATTGTGTCAGCACACTTGGCAAGAAAGGCCTAGCCACGGGGACGGTAGAAGCTACGGAAGCATCGCAGAGAGAACATCAAGGAAGGAAGGAAGGACGTGGGATCGCAGCATCATGCACTTTTCTTTTTTAGCAACACAAAATTAAAAACCACATCTAACACACTTTTCTCTATACTTCAGTGCTCGACACAAGGGATTCAAATCTCCTAAGAGTACAGGAAGAGCCTGAAAACGCCTGTCGGAAAGGTTGCCGCTAAGATTATGATACTGGGAAAGGGGAAACAATCAATCTGCAGTCACGAGTAAGAAGAGGGCTGTTACCACTTCAGACACCCCACTTGCGTCCAGCTTCTCCTGGGATTTCCGTCTACTCGGTGTGCCTCTTGGCGCCAGGGATTTTAGCCTGGATCCTAAAAAGGCAAAACCAAAGGGTTACATTGCAAACAGTATACACAAAATCATTTTATGTATTCATTATTGTGGCTTTACTAGCTGAGTCACCAAATAGTAAGGTTCTTCTAGAAAAACATAGTGTTATATGCGGGTCTCTAGAAACACTTATGAAACAATAAAAGGAAGTGAAAACTGGATGGTGCCCAGACAAGAGAGCTGCATTCTTTAGCACAACTTTTTAGTAGATGGGACAGCCAAGGTGACTTCGTTCATGAGAAGTGATAGCCTTGTGTAGAAATAGAAGTTGTGATAGGGTCACGAGAAGCTGTGATAGAGCCACCATGGGTCACTTAATCACAGGCACTTCTGGAAGAGGAGGATGTAATGACTACACCAGGAAGACGAGAGTGAACTGAGATGGTTTCTGGCAATGGATTCTCTTCACCCACATGTGACGAAATACTCAGAAGTGGAGTCAAGCCTGGGTCTTCGTCCTAGCTAGTGCTGCTCATTCATCAAATGAACCTTCTTCACAGTTCAGAGAGCCATCTCTCTGTGTGTGTATGTGTCTGTCTGTCTGTCTGCAGTGCATACATATGTATGTGGAGACAAGGGTGACATTCTTCAGTTGAGTTCCACTTTGCCTTTTGAGACAGGACCTGTCACTGGCCTGAGACCTGCAGATTAAGCTGAACTGGGTGGTGAATCCCAGGGTTCTGCCTGGCTTCTGCATCACTAGCACTGGATAAGAAATGCTTACTACCATGCCTGATTTCTTAAAAGTAGCTTTTTATTCTTGAGTAGCAAATAATTTACTGACTGAGCTACTTCCCTTGAAAATTATCTTTAACATGCGCATCACCAGATATTGCCAAGGCAAATAAAACTCTGTAATGCAGCCATGGTATCTGTTAGCATTTTAGGATGGCATCGCTCTGGAAGGTTTTTGTTTATTAGTCTTATGAGTTTGTTTTTTGTTTTTTTTTTTGGTTTTTATTTTTGAGACAGGGTTTCTCTGTGGCTTTGGAGCCTGCGCTAGAACTAGCTCTTGTAGACCAGGCTGGTCTCGAACTCACAAAGATCCGCCTGCCTCTGCCTCCCGAGTGCTGGGATTAAAGGCATGCGCCACCACCGCCCGGCATGAGTTTGTTTATTAGTCTTATGTGCTCAGCTTGCAGACTAGAACTGTCATCTTCTCTGCACTAGCAACCTTCAACATTCGAGGATTTAGGGTTCTACAGAGGAACAAGGTACTTTTGTGGCGTTTTTGTTCTCATCAGTGTGGAAGAGGGTGAAATAGGCAAGGAGGCAAGAAGTTCAGATGGTGATTAAATGTTATAAAACAATGCAAGACAATGTGGTAGGAAATGAGGGGGGAGCTATGGGGAAGCAGGTGGAGCCCACGTTAGAAGTACTGAGCTGAGAAACAGATGCCCAAAACCCAGGCAGGAGCCAACAGGCCAAGAGCTGGTGGTTTCAGGCAGAAAATGCAGCAAGTATAGAGGGCCAGAAGGAGCTTAGATGTGGAGGTGGCAGGTCCAAAAAGCAGGCAGTAATGGTGTTAGAATTTAGGGGCTAGGGCGTTATCTAGATTCTATTCTAGATAATGGGAAGTCATGAATGGAAGGGGGATGCTGTCACCTGATTCGTATTTTTAAAAGACTCATGATGGTCACTGTGTGGAAAATAAAGGGAGATGAGAACGGAAGCAGTAATGGAGATGGAGAAAGTTACAGAGGTACAGGAGCCAGGGTGTAATGGCCAGGATCCAACCGTAGACATTAAACAGGCAGGTCGACAGTCTGAGGTTTAATTTGGAGATGGCACTGCAAGGATCTGGGGATGGACTGAATGCTGGATGGGCAGAGCACAAAGGGAGAATAAGGAAGACTGTTCGGTTTATGGTGTGAGCAATGATGAACATGATAATGGCATCTATCAAGATGGCGAGGACAGACGCCAACCAGACTCTGAGGTCCAACTCAAAACATTTGCCATGTGAATCTTAAATGTCTATAAGAGGAAAACATTAATAAGCAGACAGACAGAAGGGAGTCTCAGCACAGGAAGACTGGGATACGGATGCAGACACAAGTACAGAGCCTGTACTGGTTGGTTTTGTGTCAACCTGACACAAGCTAGAATCCTCAGAGGAGAAGCCTCAGTTGAGGAAATGCTCCATGAGATTCAGCTACAAAGTATTTTCTTAATTAGTGATCAATGAGGGAAGGCCCAGCCCGCTGTGGGTGGTGCATCTCTGGGCTGATGGTCCTGGGTTCTATAAGAAAGCAGATTCACCAAGCCAGTAAGCAGCACCCCTCCATGGCCTCAGCATCAGTTCCTGCCCCCAGGTCCTGCCCTGTTTGACTTCCTGACTTCCTTTGGTGATGAACAGCAATGCTAAAGTGTAAGCTGAATAAACCCTTTCCTCCCCAACTTGCTTTTTTGTCATGGTGTTTTGCCACAGCAAGAGAAACCCTAACTAAGACAGAGCCCTAGATCTGGAGATAGCTTTTGAAGCTATGGGACCAGATGAGCGGTGGGTGGGAAGAGGAGGAGCTGAGGAAAACTTAAGCAACAGTGGTCAACTGATTTCTGCTTGGAGATGTAAATGACTCTCAGAGAAATCACTGCTCCATAAGGCACTGATGTCCTTGCTAAACAGCTTTAATTATTGCTACTCTCTCTCCTCCTGTTTCACAGGAATCCAAAGAGCTGGAATTTCCACTCGCTGTTCCAGAAGGAAGGAAGGGAGGGAGGGAGGGAGGAAGAGAAGGAAGGAAGGAGGGAAGGAGGGAGAAACCCAGCCATTCCTTCACAGAGCCAGACCTCCAGATTCTTGAAGATGGCTATTGTATCCTTTCAAGGGTAATCACATTAATGAGTGATGTTGGTCTCCATTGGTCATCATTGCCGGATTGCCAATACCTTGGTGCCCCCCTCATCTTTGTGGCATTACTCCAGTGTGTCAGTGCATCTTTTAAAAATGGCCAATTCCCACCACATATGTAGCGGTGTGGCTACTCAAGAGGCTGAGGCAGAGGCAGAGGGTTGTATATTCAAGTCCAGCCCTTGCAATTTAGACAGAGTCTGTCTCAAAATCAAAAGTAAAAAGAGGAGTGGGGCTGGAGCTCAGAGATAGAGCTGACATAAGTGAGGCCTGGGGTCCAGCCTCGGTATGGAAACAAGAGGCCAGTCCCGAAATTTGTGAGCTCAGGCACGGAATAAATAATAGACAATAACAGTGGCCATATTCTCCTTAGATGTAGGGTTCAGTCTTGCACCAGTAGCATCTAAACTTGCACCCATTTTTTAAAAAGATTTCTCAGCACCTCACTGGACCATCCTTGACTAAGATTGAGGAATCAATCCCCACACCCCATTTCTGCGCCGGCACCCACCCTGTTCTCTATTTGTAAAGAGGCTTTGGGGAAATCAAACATGGGACTTCTCTTGCTTGTTTTATTTTTCTCACTTAGTTGAGCATTGAAACATAGTCAAGATCTTGAGCTATCCCTTTTCCGAATTTGCTCTTACTCCAAGCTTCATGCCACCTAGAGTGTTGGCATACATCTTTGATTTCTCTCTCCACAGTTGTGAGAAGTAATAAGACTAAAGGTGATAGAATCCCATATCACATTACTTTTCCCAGGCAGATATGCGATAGATTAGTGAACATCCTTTGCCACTATGATTTACAGCCCCTATAGGTCAGGTGGGTTACAGTCCCTATAGAGTAAGGTGGATTGTAGCCTCTATAGGGTCAGGTGGGCTAGAGGCCCCTATAGGGTCAGGTGGGTTACAGCCTCTATAGTGTCAGATGGGTTACAGGCCCTATAGGGTCAGGTGAGTTATAGCCTCTATAGGATCAGGTGGGTTACAGCCCCTATAAGTCAGGTGGGTTACAGCCCCTATAGGGTCAGGTGGGTTACAGTCCCTATGGGGTCAGGTGGGTTACAGCCCCTATAGGGTCAGGTGGGTTACAGTCCCTATGGGGTCAGGTGGGTTACAGTCCCTATGGGGTCAGGTGGGTTACAGCCTCTATAGGATCAGGGGGGTTATAGCCCCTATAGTGTCAGGTGGGTTACAGGCCCTATAGGGTCAGATGGGTTACAGGCCCTATAGGATCAGGTGGGTTACAGCCCCTATAAGTCAGGTGGGTTACAGCCCCTATAAGTCAGGTGGGTTACAGCCCCTATAGGGTCAGGTGGGTTACAGTCTAGGTGGCTATTAAATGCCTGCAGGTTTATGGCCAAGATCTCTGGGTGTTATCTAATAAACCCATGACTGGAACTCCCTGTGTACTGAAATTGAGCATGAGGTGTCCTAGTTTTTGACTGAGAACAAATGTCCATTTTTAAGGAAAATGTGGGCACTCAGAATGTTACCACTAAATGGAGAAAGGCTATGGATTCCTCTAACCATGGTTGTTCTGATTTCGTGGAGTCAGTTTCCTTATGTAAAAGAAAATGGAGATATATAGTAAAGATGACCACACCTTATCCATTGTCTTGGGAGACATGTTGTTTTCAAAGCTTTGATTTCAACTATAATTTAACAATTATATTATGTATGTTTGCACATACATTATATTTAATTTTCTGCCTTTTACTTTCCCTTATTTTAGCTCTCCAATGTCCAGTCAATGTGTGTGAACTGTGCTAGCCTCTGGGTTGACAGCCACATTTCTCGTCTCCCCACCCCAATTCTCTTACTAGATTGTCACGAGGTGATTTCCACACATTGCAGTTCCGAGAGATCACCCACTATTTAGAAGCACCGAAGGCCGTTTTGTGTCGGGTTGAGATCAGAGTGCAGCATCTTTCTCCCTATCACCCTCTGGGTGAACACTTATCCACACTTCACGGCCCAGGCCGAATGGCATCCGTTACCCACTCTCAGGAAGAACTACTATTTCCTCATTGTCTGACACTAGAATTTCACAGTTCTCTTGTAGTGCTTATGTATCTCATAACCATTTTTTTGTAATTTCATTAATACCAAGAGCCTGAGAACTTCTATCCAGCTGGAATCAATCATCTTCATGCCTCCTGTGTCACCACAGCAAAACAAGTAGCATTCTCGTTAGAACTAAGTATCTAACCCCCACCCCCACCAACAAAAGAAACTGATGTGATTTCCTCAAGGTCCCTTAACTAAATAGCGTGCAATTTTGGCTCAAAACTTTTAGTTCCAATTTCCAAATTCCCACTCTGACTTTCTGGTGCTAGATGTTCTAGCATAGTCCTAGTTTCCCAAGCGTTGCCAGAGAACTTCACTAAAATGTAAATTACAGCCCATCAAGCCCAGAAATTTTAATGCTATAGGCTTCGGAGTCTCCACCTTTGAACTGATTCCAGGCTAAGTGCCACCACTTTCCATACTATGACATTCTGTCATCACATAAAGCAAGGGGGGCTTCCTTCTTTATCTGTTGATTTTCATTGAGCTGCTAACGCAGCTTATGTGGGTTCCAGGCAATGTTTTCAGGCATCGTGCAACGTGCTGAGAATTGCTACACCTACAGACTGAGCATGGAACCCAGCAGAGATCTGCATGACTTTAAGGGGAAGAGTAAAGGGTACAGTGAAAGTCAAACTATCCTATGCATCAAAAGAAAATGGCAGCTGCTGGCCTGAGATACAGGGCAGGAGGACGTAGAAGTGACAGGGTTTCCTTACATTCCTAAGCCTGACCATCTGAAATGCCTAAGTCTGGCCATCGCCTGGGAGCAGCCACATAATTATTTGATTACCAAATTGAGTTGATACTGACAAGGTCCAGTCCCTTATGACACAAATCTGTAGCTGAAGGATAGCTCAACTTTTACCTGACTAACATTGAAACACAAATATCACTCTAGGTGACAATAAACCTAAAAACACAAAGGTGAAAACTAGAGAAATCACTAAGCCAACTGGCCATGTTAGCTGTGGACGACGCATAAGCCTGGTATCTTTATCTCTAAAATGTCTTATAGGCAGCTCCATAAAGCAGGGCTAAAGGCTAAAAAGCAGTGGTGTGCACCAAATACAAACTTGTGGTGTTCAAAAGTGTAACAAAAATATTTAGGAAACAAATCATTCATGCATTCTAAAGTTTTAAAAGTAATTTAATGATTTAAAATTGGTAGTGTGCACTGTTCAGGAGACTGAAGTGTTCATTAAGTATATTCAGTGTGACTGTTCATTTAACCTTTTCTGAATCAGACTTCCCTCCTTCTCCTCCCCATCTTGTTCTTGAACATGGGCCAGCCCTTGGGGAGAGCTTAGTATTACTAACTTATTAAAATATACTCATTATGGTACCTGAAATAAAACATTTATTTAATTGAGGGTTTGAAAATTATACTCATTTCTGAAATAATATAATTGAGATGAGAATGAATGTACAACTCCAAGGAATAGAATAAAACAACCTATTATTTCGCTTTCCCTAGATTACATCTAACGAATCCACTCCCATGCCTGCTTCAGACCATGATTCCTTTTTGCAAACTCCACTATGGAACTTACTTTGCCATGACAGTGTTTATGTGAGTCCTCACAAGTCCCAGATATTGGTCAATCTGTGCCTATAGAGAGAAGAAAATCATGAGCACACCCAAAGACTGGGAGGTCAAGACTTCACATGAATGTCTGACTCCTCGAACAACTCACCTGGTGCTTAACATACACCACGGGTAGAGTAAACATCGAAACCACAGCTAGGGTAAAAACAAAACAAATTCACTGTTAGAACTCTGAAGCTAGTAACAGGAACAAGCTTATAGACACATTTTTCATATTCATGAAACTGTAGCATTCTTGGAAAAAATAGCATCGTAGATAAAAGATGGCAGAGCAATGCGTAAGAAAAACAAAAGGCAGAGCCCTCTGCAGATATATCATTATTCCTAGAATGAGGGTGTGATGTGCCCTTTCAAGATGACAATTGATTCACCCATAGTCACCACTGTAGATGTATATATACTAGAAGGCAATTTAGTGATATGGCTGGGGGCGGGGGGAAGCACACTTAAAAATGCATTATTAGCCTGATGATGGTGGCACACACCTTTAATCTCAGCACTCGGGAGGCAGAGGCAGGAGAATCACAGAGTTCAAGGCCAGCCTGGTCTACACCGTGAATTTCAGGACAGCTGGGGCTACTCAGAGAAACCCTGCCTGGAAAAACAAAACAGCAAAATTCCATCGTTAACTGAACTCCAGTTCAAAGGGAGATGCTCTCCATTTTGGGGGTGTCTGATGTTCATTCCTAGCAATCTACCAAGAAGCTGAGAGCTGACAGCCACGGGAGCAGCGCGTCTGCAGTGTGGGGGTTCAGGAAGCACTTACCCATAAGCAGCAGGGTCAGGCCATTGAAGAGCGCGCCAACATAAGTCAGGAGCCACATGAGGACTGCAAACTTAAGAATAAAGGCTTGTCAGAGCCCACCACCATCCCTCCCAGGTGGAATCCACATCTTCCCTCAGTTGGGATCTTATCTGTTTTAGTTAGCGTTTCAGGTTTTCTTCCTAACGACTAGAATAAGAGGGTAACAGGAAATGGATTTCTGGGACACGATTTTGACAGGAAATAAAAGCAGAGTGAGGTGTTCAAAGCTCACCATTCTGGTCTCTTGGAGACCTTGGACCATGCTGTTGTAAGAGTCCAGGGGCCCAATGAAATTACAGGCTAAGAGAAGCAGTTGGCACACTGTAGCTCTTGGCCTGTATTTATAAGGGCCCAGGAGTTAAGAAGGGTTTTTACATTTTTAAATAATCAGTTTAAATATTAAAAGTATTCAATGATCTGTGAATTTATATGAAATTTAATTTTTCAGTGTCCATCAATAAAGTTTTATTGGTGCACAGTCACAGCCCTTCATTGGTGGATTGTCTTTTGCTGCTTTTGTGCTGCAGTGCTAAAGCTGGGTAGGGATAATATGGCCTGAAGCGCCAGATACTTTTTGACCTTTACAGATGAGGTTTGCTGACCTCTGCTCTGGCCCACGGTTGTTACATTACAGTCAGCAGCTGTCATCACCTGACACGTCTCTAAGTATTTGCAGTCACTTCCTGCTCTGGGGATGCACTTGGAAGGTCAAGCCCTCATCTCCCACTGCTCCCTCTGACTCACTGAACAATCACTAGGCAAGCCCTGGCACAAGACCCCAACGACAGTGTGTAAAAGCACTCTTTACAGACAGAACACTCACGACCACCTCCCCTTCTGCCCCCTACTCTGCCATGGGTTTGCTGAGTCTTGTTTCAATGATTTGGGTTTTATTAGGAAGTCACAGGGAGATCCAAACAGCCTGTTCCAAGAAACCCAGTAGATTAGTTGTTCTCAACCTACGGGTTGCACCCCCAAAGACCATTGGTAAACACAGATATTTACAACCCATAACAGCAGGGAAATTACAATTATCAAGTAGAAAGGGAAATAAATATATGGTTGGGGTCACCACAACATGAGGAACTATATTAAAGGGTCACATCACAGCCTTAGGAAGATTGAGAACCACTGCACTAGGTAAGAGTGAAACCACCTGAAATAACCACCCCCATGTGTGTGGTGCTCCAGATCTTCCCCATGCTCCGTGCTGGGCATGGGTCTTCCCTTCAGATGCTCAACCTGAGGAGCTCCTGAGGACTTACTATAAGCGTCCTCCAGAGCACACATGTTCTTCACACACCTAGAAGTGGCTAACTAGGAGATGGGCTGAGATCTTGGTTTAAGAATACATCCTCCCACGTAAAATATCTAGAACTGTGTGACCTGGGGTTGATCCTAGTTCTTCTGAATACTGGGTAAACCCAATAAGTATCAAAATGTCTCTGAGCCACAGCTTTGTCATCTGTGAAATGAGAGGACCAGCTTGGATGAGTTTCATGGAGCCACACAACTGGAGGCTCTCAGATTCTAGAGTAATTAGCGCTTGTTTGGTGGGCTCTGAATTGTAGCTGCCTATTGTATTCTTCCTTTGGGGAGAGAAACTTAAGACTGTAAGGCAAGGAGCAGAAGAAGCAGTCATACTTTTAAGGAATCCACCAGGTCCTGGACGAGGAAAAGCCTCCGTAACTCCTTGAGCGTGCTGTTCACATACAGCTGCAGGCAGTCCGTGTACTTCTGGATCTGCTCCGGGGACAGGGTGATCTCCAGCTCCAGGTAGGCCCTGTCAACAAACCATCCCAGGGGAACGCCATTAGAGGGTTGAACACTGGCTGCCGCACCCCAGGGCCGAGTAAGTGCTCGTCACACTGGGAGGCTTATGGCTGGGTCACCTCCACAAGGCTGCTGCTGGCTGTGGGATACCATGCACACTGGAGTCCCAAACACTGGGAGTGCAGAATTTGTGACTCTCTGGGGACTTTGTGACTCTATCCACAAAACACAGCATTAAAGAATGAGCTCATAACTCAGAGAAACCAGGAAGAACCAAGAAAGACCGAGGAGCTGTCCGCTCCTTTGCTGGTTTCTCCACACATGACAACAAAAGGGTGAGCAGTCTTTCTTAGATTCTGGAGCTCTCTGAGAACCCTAGCTGCCGAACTGCTCCTTGACAAACTTCTAAGAATTCCTGTTTTAATTCTGAAACTGACTTCCAGGTTTCTCTAGAGAGCAATGGTAACTTCAGTAGCCTGGACCATAGTAAATGCTCATTAATCCCAGTAAATGATGTTTTTAGTAATGAGATTTTTTCCCCCCATTTGTTCAGGTGATTAGACTTAACTCAGGGATGGTAAACAAAATAAAATATAGAATACATTCATATAATATACATTAGCTTCCTCTGCTTGATCACACTCCCCCACTGAGCTCTGGCTCCTCCTCCCTTCTTCCACTTCCTCTGTCTGAAGACAGCTGTGAACTGCCTGCCTAGCCTAGAGGTTTTTTTTTTTTGGTTTTTTGAGACAGGGTTTCTCTGTGGCTTTGTTTGGAGACTGTCCTGGAACTAGCTCTTGTAGACCAGGCTGGTCTCAAACTCACAGAGATCCGCCTGCCTCTGCCTCTTGAGTGCTGGGATTAAAGGTGTGCGCCACCACCGCTCGGCTAGCCTAGAGTTCTTAAAGGCATGAGATGAACAGAGATGGAGAGCTAAGAAGGCTTTGTCTTGAGTTGTAGGGAGTGTTATGGACTAAAAACTGTACTCCTCTAGAGCGCCATATTGAATTCCCCACTCTTAATGTTGGCATTATCAGCCAGGTACTTTGGAAGGTTATTATTCAAGTGGGCAGAACCCTTATGAGTAAGATTGGTGCCTTTAAGAACAGTTAAATCCTCTTTATTGGAGCCCCTGAAGAACTCTTCAAACTCTTGATGCTTTGTGAGGATCCAATAAAAAGATAGCAGTCTATAATCAACCACAGGGCACTTTGGGGACAGATTTTACACAACTGGGAGAAATGCATTTTTTTTATCATTTACTCCAATGAGTTTATGGTACATGGTGATAGCAACCTTAACTGACTTTGTTAGGTTTTATTTAAATGTTATGGATTTTCTCCCCTTGGAGAAAATATAAAAGTACTGATTTGTCCAGTGTGCTATGATTAAAATACATGGAGTTGGGCGTTCCTTTTGCTGATATGAGTGACTAGGCTGAAGGAGCTTCAAACTTTAAATTCACCTCCACAAGGACAATAGAGCAGTCAGGCTATGAGGAGTTAGACTATTGCTCCTGTAACTGGGTATCAGAAGAAAGAAGCCAAATGGGACCTAGGTCCCCGTATTTCAGCCTTCGGAGTGAGCATGGCAGCTCTAGAAACAGCAAAGTTTTAGAACAATGGACAGGGAAGAATCCTGGATGGCTAAGGAGAGAGGCTGGGACAGAGGAGAAGGATAAAGATGAGGACTTTGGTTACATGCCAGGGCCACTCAAATCTGGGCTGTGTGTGTCCTGCTAGAAACA
This sequence comes from Dicrostonyx torquatus, assembly GCA_028555095.1. Lineage (NCBI taxonomy): Eukaryota > Metazoa > Chordata > Mammalia > Rodentia > Cricetidae > Dicrostonyx > Dicrostonyx torquatus. Next base: position 1,490,708 of record JAQHUG010000070.1, on the reverse strand, counting down.
AAGACAAGCCACTTCTAGACTCCCTCACCTGTGGGTATGGGGGCATATAAAAGCAAGCTACAGTCCCGATGGCCCAGGGATTCAGCGTTAGACAGCCATGAGGCACCACGAGTGTGCATACTGCCACAGTGTTTGCATTGAGGTCAGGATCAAGATGCTGGGAAGGAAGTTCTGACAGGCAGCCTCTACCTTCAGGCTCCAAGCCCCTAAACTGGGCATCATTTTCTTTGCTGGGGTTTTGATCTAGTTGACAGGTGAGGCCCAGTAAGGGTGCATGCAGAGGCGGCACTGGTGAACTCTGGAGATTGGTCCAGAGCCACACTGCAGCATCCTCTTCCTCTCTCATCCAGGCCTCAGCACTGTCCCTCAATTACATAAAATGAGGATGCCGACAGTGGAGTCCAGGGCCAGCGAGAAGGGGTGTGTGACCCTCACACTGAGTTCTGTAGGCAACCAGGCTCACGATCTGAAGTTGGGATAGAGTAGTTTACTATAATGGAGTTGGCTGGGTACCACTGACTGGGCTATCATTGTTCTCTGCCATACTTTATACATCTACAAAGTTCAGAGATTGCTCTACAGAAGAAGAGGGGCGGCTGAAGAGATGGTTCAGCAGTTGAGAGCACTTAACTGCTGTTCCAGAGGATGAGTTCAGTTCCAGCACCCACAACCATCTGGAACTCCAGTTCCAGGGGATCCATGCCTCTGGTCTCTTTGGGTACCTGCATGTATGGTGTACGTACATGTACACTTACACACACACACACACACACACACACACTTAATTAAAAATAAAATATTTAAACAGAAAAAGGTAAACATTTTTTTCAATATTCATTCTTACCCAATTTTCCCCGCATACAGATGCAGAGAAGGGCATGAGGTAAGAGCATTCATGAACCTGAAACCACTCAGAAGGTTGGGCCTTTAAATAAAAATCCCAACACCCTGTCCTTATTCTACAGTATTAACTGGCCACCTGACCTTGAATGTGTCACTTTATTTCTTAGAATCTCAGTATTTCCATCTGTAAACAGGGATTTCAGTGCCTGCCCTCCCTTTCTTATGGAGGGGGCTGGATTAAGTAGTTGTTGGAATTCTCTTTAAATGAGAAAATAAAAAAATTATAAATATGGGGCCAGAGAGATGGCTCAGAGGTTAAGAGCACTTGTTCTTTCAGAGGACCGAGGTTCAATTCCCAGCACCCACATGGTTGCTATAATGAATCTTCTGATATCTATAACTAAGGTTATTTTCCATAACCCTAGTTCCAGAGAACCCAACAGGCACTCACAGTACACATACATTCAGGCAAAACATTTCACACACAAAATTAAGTAAGTAAATCTAAAAAACAGCTTTAAAACAATACACATAGATATTGGGTTGTAATTACTTATGTAACCCAGTAGTGTTATTAGAAGAATCAGTTTGCTACCGACACCTACTAGCAACCTTAGGTACCAAGGGACAGGGGTTCTGGAAAACTCTCATAGTTTCCTGGAGTTGTGGGGAAACGTGCTCCAGCACACCTGAGAGCAGCAATGAGGCAGAGGGAGAGCCCAGAGAGGCAGGGTGAGGGCCAGGCAACCTGGGACACTCACTTGAAAGGGTGACCCTCATCTGTTTTCTGCACAGCTTGTAGAACAGACTTGTAGATGCGGAAGCTGATGGTGGCTGAGAGGGCAGCCAGGGCCAGGTAGGCGACGACGCTTACAACGCTGAACTGGGTCAGGGAGAAGAGCAGCAGCAGGAAGCTCCCGAACACAATCCCCGTCTGCTTGATGTCCCGCCAGTACAGAAGGTCAATAGCTGTGGAAGGGGACACAGACACATACTGCTCAACTGTGGCAGAGCCCGGGCGAGCTGAGGACTAGGTTGCTGCTGCTGGGGCTACAGGCTCCCACCTGGCATTTAGATTTCTAGAGGGCAGTGGGTAGAGATGGCAGCATCAGGGACACTGACTGATACTCTGTTTTGATTTGGAAAAGTCCCAAATGCTAAAGACAGTTCACAGATTTACAGCTGTGGCTCTAGTAAGCAAACATATCACGATGGGTGTGTCTTTGTGGGCTACAGCTACCCACACAGTGGCTGGGATTATGTGACCTTGAAACAGACTTGAAGGCATCAAGGACTCTCTGGAGGGCCTGTTCTTCCCTTTGATCACACTGATTATGTGGGTAACTGGACGCCCTGCTGTCAACATTTGGTCTCAACAGTGGCCTACGATGCACAGACTAGTATACAGCTAGTTTGTGTAAGTTATATAAGTGCCCTGTCCATGACAGCAGGCAGCAGGAAATGGGAGTTTGGGAGGAAAGGTCAGAGTGACCTCAGCCAACACCACCTGCACCTGGACCAAAGCAGTTTTCTTCCAAACTCCTGGAGAAAGTGAGGCACACGGCTGTGTAACAAACCCAGCAGTTTGACATCCATGGTGCTGGGGATTGCACCCAGGGCCTCTTGCACGTGAGTGATGCATTTAACCCAACCACTGAGCTATCTCTTAAACCTCTTTACATTTTTTTATTATAATTATTATTATGGGACTGTGCCGACAGCCCCAGCTGACATTTGAATGAAACTCTTGGATACGCCATGTTGTGGTTTGAGCGAGAAAGACCATTGCATGTTCATATGTTTGTTTCATGTGTTTGTGGTTTGAGTGAGAAAGACCATTGCATGTTCATATGTTTGTTTCATACGTTTGTGGTTTGAGCAAGAAAGACCATTGTATGTATGTTCATATGTTTGTTTCCTATGTTTCCAGTTGATGGACTCTTTGGGGAGGATGAAGGGCTATAGCCTTGTTGGACGAAGTGTGTCACCGGGGACAGGTTTTTAGGTTCAAAAACCCATGCCTTCCCCAGTGTCTTCCTCTCTCTACCTCCTGCTTATAGACAAAAATGTAAGCTCTCAGCTGCGCCAGCACCATGCCTGCCTGCTGCCACGCTCCCCACCATGACAGCCACAGACTCTAACCCTCTGAAACCATGACCCTCATGTCTAAACATAAAACCCACTTATGTTTCATATATGATATGCACACACAGCGTGAAGGTCTTTTTAGACAGTATTTTAAAACACTTCCGTGTAGGGTACGGTGTGGAATTTGCCATTCACGGTGGCATATCGGCACCCCGAGCTGGGTATGTTGGAGATGATCAGTCTGTGCTGAAGGAGTAGCATGCCACGCCTGCTGACGGTCGGAGGCTAACGAGGAGACATGGGAACAGCGTGCAGCAACATGCAAAGCCCTCCTCCCAGGAGATTTGTCTCAGGGGGTTGCGAGGCAAGAGGCTCTTTCTTAGGGCCTCAAGGGCTCCTAGCAGCGTGAGACTGGAGAAAAAAAACATCCTCCCTACCAATTGCCTTGTGCCATCTCTATGGCTCCTCAATGGCTTCAGCTCAAAGTTACCAGCGGACAGTCAGTGGTTTGAGAAAAAAAAAACAAAACATGAGTCCCTTTTTCTTGTGACACTCCTCTGCTAAAGGAAGTAAAGAGAGGAAAAGTTCACAAGCATGACTGGGAATGAAACGAGGTTTATTTCCCTTTTAAAAGAGAGGGCCAGGGTCACAGGTCCAGAAGTCCAATAGTGGGCTAAAGCTTCTTTCTGCTCCAATGACCTGTCACACTGATTGATCATTTGTAATTAAATTCTTTGGATAACATTTTTTTGTCCCCAAAGTCTATACCACCATTGTCTTCATTTATTTATTTTTTATGTCAAGATGCCAAACTGGACACTGCATGAAAAGATTTACTTTTCCTTAGCAATGAAATTCACATGATCCAATCAAACAATTTTCCCTTTAGAAGAATGCCAAAGTATAACATTTTTGGGTGCAGAAGACTGTTAGGAAGAAATGACCTATGAGCTCCTGCAGCCCTGAGAGCAGGTGACAGAAGGGGGAGAAGGCAAGAATTCCACATGGCCTGACTCCTCTTGGCAAGCTCAGAGGCATTAAGTCCAAGTGGGCTTTGGCCGGGGTCTAGACCATCAGGCTGAAGGTCTTAGGGTGTGTGGGTCTCCAACAGCTCTCTTCATGGAGCTAGTCCCCACCAAGGAAGAGCTGAACACCAGGCTTTGCGCTGGGGGATAGGACCATAATACTACTGAGAAGTGATGATAGGGAGAGACTTTACCACTGCAAATGAGTAACTGTCACTTGTTTAAGGGCAGCACCACCTCATGGATGGGCACACGGGGGTACAAACACCTTGTAAGGAAGACTGAGTTTTCCTGGAATACTCTGAGTCTTGAGAAAAGTGGTTATACCCAAGCCTGCGACTTATAAAGAAATATGGGCCACTCTGCAAGTTGTTTCCAGACCAGAAAGAGATAGGATTTGCCACTTCCATCAATTCCCTACTGAATGAGTCGCTAAACACCTTCAATGCAGGTTCCTCCTAGAAAGACTTCTATATCTCTGGTCACCTGCTCACAAAGGTGAGAGTGACTGGTACCTAGTTTGGGGCAATCTTGGAAGAATCTGTGGGCAGAGTGGATCACTGAGTCCATGCGTGGAATGCAGTCATCAGCCAGCAGATGTGCCCATCAACTTAAGATGATGAGAAGCTGCCATTTAGGACATCAACAGAAGAAGCCTGGTAAAGGGCAGGCGGTATATACTGAATACTGTGTGTCAATATTATCCTTGTGGATACTAAAGTGTTAAGAGCATTTTCATGTATTATTTCATTTGAGTCTTACAATAAACCCCATTAGGCAGGCAGTATATGAAGCGAGGAAGCTAAAAGTTGAGCATATGAAAAAGTAGACACAACCCCTAAATTTGATGCTTTCTCCCAAACAAAATAGTTGCTTTGTCCCATTTTCTATTAAATGACCACTCAATAGATGCAAAATCAATTTTGGGCCACGTGATTATAACTTAAACTGATCTCACAACTAGCTATTAAAAAAATGGATTGTTTTTATTTCAGTAAAATGAAGTCCTTACCAATAGTCCGTTGTTAACTTCTAACAAGCATGATTAAAAAATGTTCTTTCTATATTTTTAAGGATGTGAAGGTCTAGCTGGGATGACTGTACAGTCATCTGAACAAACCCCAACTCAGTGCCTATCTGTATTGCAGGAGGAGATACGAGCTGAGTCTGAGGTTGTAGTAGTCTTAGAATGGATGAAGGAAGAAGTGGGGGTGCTTTGTAAACTTGGGGCACAGTCTGTTAAATGCAAGGGGTGGATAAAGAGAAACTCCATGCAGAGTGGTTACTCTATGTAGGAGAAGGGAGGAGTTACGGGTAATGAGAAGTTAGCATCACTGATAAAGAGAAATAATAGGGTGACACCTAGATTCTGACAGGAGACCTAGAGGCAGAGCCACAGCCTGGGTTGTGATGTGAGGTGGGAATCACAGAAAAGTATGATGATTATACACAAAGTTAAATGCTTTTTTAGGTTCCATCATTGTGGCCTCAAGTTAAAATGGCATTTTTGTGTATGCAGAGCTATTCAGGGTCTGCGCACGGCAGGCAGTTGGAAGTTTGATAAACACGCAGCACTGAAATCTGATAGACAGGATAGAATATTGACACTTGAGTACATCCATTTTGAGAACAAAATGGCTGAAGCCCTGGGGGTGGGAGATGAAGGGGCACAGTTTAGGGTGAAGCCATAGTTAGAAGTGGAGCAATAAAGAGTCCTGAGGACGCGAAGAGGTAGACACAGCAGTGTAGACTTCAGCATCTGTGAAGATGGAGGCTTCCCAGCATTCCAAGAAGAGTGATGCAGAAAAACCAAAGGAAGTGAGGACTGGGAAAGAACCACCGGGTCTGCAGACTGGAAGGTTGTGTGGTTCTGTGCACGGGGCCATGCTGGGAGGAGTGGGGTCAAGTAGTTAGGGGCTAGAGAAACAGAAGTTCAGAGAAACAAGGAAAATGGCCACCTGTGGAGTAGTGCACTACTCAAACTTCAGGCTGAGAAGAAGCTAGGATTGTAGTGAAAACGGGTGGGTGAAGATCAGTCCTAGCTTCTCTCCTCAAGAAAATAAGAAAGAGATGAGAGAGACATTTGGAAAAGAAACAGGTACAGGTAGCTATGTTGAAGTATGCAAAGGGCCTTGAAAATGAACTCAGATTCTACATGGAGAATGGTTAGTGGGTCTTCTTGAGTCTCAGGAGGTTGGAGGTGTGGTTGGATGGCAGCAGGAAAGACTGGAGCATAACTAATGCAGCACAGATGTGACAGGCCATACATGGCTCTGGAGTACTTGAATGTGGCTGATTCCAAGTGGGGCAGATGCTCTGCAAGTGTGAACTAAAATAGAGGGATTTAGACTTTGTTTTTTAAAAAAGAAGGATATAAAATATCTTATTGATGATTTTCATATTGATGATACGTTGTAAAGCTAGTGGTTTTGGATATGTTGGGTTAAATGAAAGATATTATCAAAATTAATATTGCCTATTTTTACTTTTTAATGTTACTACTAGAAAACTTAAATGTTTACTTGCAGCTTACATGATGTTTCTGTTGGGTGGTACTGCTATACAATGAGAGTTCCAAAAGGGATGAATAAAAGGATCACCAAAAGACAGAGGGGCTTTGATTAAAGCCCAGGGACAGGTTGATGCAGCAACATGGTTCCATTTTGGGTGCTATGATCTGTAGGTGCTGGACTGACCTGGAGCTGTAAACTGACACACAGCACACAGCGAGAAGAGACTCAGATCCAAAGGGTCAGATGCGACAACGACAGTGCCTGGGACTCAGGCTTATAGTTGGAGACGGATGGACTGGGGGAGCGGCCATAGCCACGTGTGGTCAGAGTGCAGGCAGATGACTCAGTGCCCTTAGGATGGAGTGGGATGGGTGGGAGGCAATAAAGTTGTGATTTCAGAAGCGAATCTATGTGTTCCATATTCCAAATGCCGACTTCTCCCATTTGAATCTGATGGCAATGATGGGAATGTCTTAGCAAGCTTTATATACCCGCCATGGTTTGAATACAGCTTGTTCCCCTCCAGAATTCACTTTAGAATTGAATCCCCATTGTGAAGTTTAAGAGGGTGGAAAACCTAATCCAACTAAGGGATTTAGGAGTGGAAGCATAGAGAAGGGATCCGGATTAAATCGAATAAAGTCTTCAGAGTGGAGCCCCTATGATTGAGCACTGAGATCTGGACACACATGCACAGGTGTGCTCCCTGTCTCTTGTCACCAGATGCCCTGTAGCACCTCAAGGCTCTGACCACAAGGAGGCCATCACTGGGTGCAGGACCTCAACAGTGGACCTGCAGAACTGTATACCAAAATCAGAGTTCCTTTACAAGTTACCAAGACTGTGCTACTGTGTTGTAACAACACGAAGTGGAACCAGAATAGGAGGCCTTGAATAAAGTTTTATTAATAATCCTACAACTGCAGCAAATGACCTCAAGTGCCTTGGGGACAGCAAAGCAGAGACAATTCTCCTCTTTTAATATTCTTCTTATGCAGAAAGACCGTGGAGAAGTTAAACAGTAGTGCACTGAGCATGCTCGGGAGGACAGGTACATCATTGCATCACTTTGACATTTCCAACAATTAAGGCTACTTTGCTAAAAAAAACAAAAACAAAAACAAAAAACAAAACAAAAAAAAAGCCCAGGGGTAACACATTGGATTTAAAAGGACGCATCAGCAGAACCTATCAGTTTGATAAATGGGTGAGGCTTGATGATCTCAGGTTAGTTCTCAAGCCGCAGGCATGAGTGCACAGCCTCCTGGGACTAAACACTAATGCAGTTAAAGATGAACTAAGGGATCTGAAGAATCTCAGTATCGAACATCAAACCAGTGTGCCAGTCATCTCCAGCATCTCACAAAAAACAGAAAAGGCAACGAGAGTAGTGATCCATGTTAGAACCACTGAAAATTAAACTCTATGCCAACTTTCTAGAAAGAAAGCCCTTCACTGTGATCCAATGCTTTTGGTTTGGAAACTCTTAGATGCATTCCATTGTGTGACCTAATAGTGGCTGTGGTATTTAGAAAGCTTATTAAAAATGTATAAGTGAAGAAGACAGTAGTGCAGTGATCCATATTTTATTTATAAAACAAAATGTGGCATACGTAAATATAAAATGGCAATAAATTAAACAATTGTCTGCATCATTGATCCATTTGTCTTTCATTTTTTGTTTTTCTGAGACAAGGTCTCTTGTAGTCAAGGCTAATCATAACTCACTATGTAGTCTAGGCTGGCCTTGAACTCATCATGTAGTCTAGGCTGGCCTTGAACTCATCATGTAGTCTAGGCTGGCCTTGAACTCATCATGTAGGCTAGACTGGTCTTGAACTCATCATGTAGGCTAGGCTGGTCTTGAACTCACCATGTAGGCTACACTGGTCTTGAACTCACCATGTAGGCTAGGGTGGTCTTGAACTCACCATGGAGGCTAGGCTGGTCTTGAACTCACCATGGAGGCTAGGCTGGTCTTGAACTCACCATGGAGGCTAGGCTGGTCTTGAACTCACCATGGAGGCTAGGGTCGTCTTGCATACCTGTTCCTTCTACAGTTGCCTCCCAAAGCTGGGATTAAAGGCAAGCACTATCATGCCTAGCTAGCTAGCACCTTAGTCCAGAAAAGATTATGGACACCATTGTATCACAAGTTAATGCTACATTAAATAAGACCAAGTGGGAAAATGTAAGAAAAAATGTTCTATTGGTAGAAACGTGACCATTTCAAACAGAAAATCACTGACAAATAATATTATATTGATGGTTACAAGCTTTTCAGCCCACCTTCAGTGCTTTGATTGCAGTGACCGGCTACCTCAGGAAAACTCATAGAAGCCTACACGAGCCCGAATTCTCTCCAATCTAGTGTCCAAAGAGATGATAGGAAAACCAGTTTCTGGTTGACTTTCATGAGGTCAACAAGATATCACCACTGAGCGCTGACATGAAGACACCGAAATGACTTGCTCTGCTTAATCTCCCATTTTACATTAAACAGGAAGTGCAGTAGAATATTTAACACTCAAACTCCAAGACTTTCAAAGATGATGCCTTTTAGTGGGATAAACCCTGAATTTCATGTATTAAGATAGAGTCACCCACACAGTGGGACTTCAAATGGCAGCCCAGTAGTCCTGAGCCCAACTGGAAAGCTGCTGACAGAACTACCGGTGCCATTTCCCAGGCCCTTCCTTCACACCACCTAAACACCACCTAATTTGGCTGTCAGGAAAAAATGTCGACACTTTTTCTAGCTGTTTCAGTAACCCTGTGGATGTTTTAAAAGGAAGGTGCAGGAAGCCCGGCATTTCCTAGACACAGTAAAAGGATCCAGCATTTAATCCACTCTCTAAATGAGCTTTGGAGGAACAAAGGAAAATAAGGGTTTTGATTGTCAAAGCCACAGCCAGCAGCAATGGCTGGAACCTCTCTTTGTGAATGAAGACGGCACCGCTGACTGCTTCTCGTGTTGGAGGAAGCACTGGAGGCCTAGGCCTCCCTGAGCTGGTGGAGTGATTCTGATTCCTATCTTCAAGCTCCGATCAGTAGTGCTGAGAGCATCCCTGTTCTCTCCTTCCTGTGAGGCGGGCTTGGTGACAACTAGGTCCGGGGTCACCAGCATAAGGCCTGTCCGGAAAGTGAAGCCCAGCAGGATGCACACATTTAAGACCAGTCACTTTCTTCTAAACTTTGAGTTAAGTCACGGCTTCACTCAAGAGTCTCCCCACAAACTGTGAGGCAAGAAGGGAAAGATGGCGGCTGCGGCCTTAGGAGTACACTCTGGGGCAGTAAGTACTCAGAGTCTTCGTGTACTTCTCCTCCAGCTTTTTTACTAGATCAAAATATAAAACGGTTCATCTGGTATTTTGTTCATCAACCATCATTAGCCACAAGGTCTTAAGTGTGTTCTACACTGGCTTAAAATCCGTTGTGGCAGTGGCATTGGAAAGAACGGTGGAGGCAGACAGTTGATTTTCTGTTCTGACTTCTAGAGGGTATTCTTGATTTATTTTGACCAAAATACGACAGCAAAGAAATGTTTCTTGAACTAAAAAGATGTAGGAAGAGGAATGATTTCTCATCATAATTACTGTGACTTTGCAAACGGTAGCTATCACTAGATCTGAGGTTTGCCAGACTGCAGTGTGAACAGATGAAGGACAGAGGGAAAATACAATCCCATTTGGCAGCTGGCTGTTGTGGACTGGGGAGCACTACAGTGCATTTTATAGTTAAACCTTCTTATATTTGTATTTTTCACTTGTTGAAAATTCACACCCGGGTGGATGATGAACTTGTGAGTGACAACCGAATTCTTTCCCCTGTTCCATTTGATAGCATACAGAAATGAGGAAGGAGTTAAGAATTTTATTCAATGAAGCAATAAAACAGCTTTGTTCTGATTTAATATGGATATACAGCTCAAACATATTTTAGGAAAACAGAACTCTATTTTCCAATTGTAATTTTCCAAATTACAATTTTCTTATCTGAAATGAATGTTATAAATTTAGAACACAATTGTAATTAAGTTGTAAAACTACATATAAAATATAATATATAATTTGTCACCTAGTCAGATAATATCAGATATTATTGCTTTGGGCTGGCTCAGAATTCCTTCTGGAGCCCCGGGTAGCCTCAAAGTCATAGAAATTCTCCTGCCTCATCTTCTGAGTGCTAGTTACAAGTGTGAGCCACCATGTTGGGCCCCAAATACGCATTTTACAGAATCATTAACATCAAGATTTTAGCTTTTAAAATGTGAGCTTAATTATAAGGAAGCCATATTTTTCCAAATGGCTGCTGTAGTTTCAAAAGAACAGGAAGAGCGGTGATATGAAAGGAATGCACAGGTGTGCGCTAGAGGCCAGGAGGGATGGGAATATTGGGGTGTGTGCATGCATGCGTGTGTGTGTGTGCACATGTGTGTGTGTGTGTGTGTGTGCATTCTCTTTTCTTAATAAGGATATGATATTCGGAAAAACCACACACTTAAGATAAAAATTAATTTTTTTCCTGCTGGGTTCAGTGGATTTTAAAATTTAATGATATTCTAAACTAATTTAAAACATTACTCCATATTTATGTTCCAGAATGTGTTAGCTTGTCCAAAGATGCAGATGAACTGAAAGCGGACTATCATCTCGAACATGAAATGGATGGAGTGGGATGATGGAGCAGAGGACAAGGAGGGTGAAGAGAGGAAAGAGAGACCTTCTAAAAATGAAGAAGGGCAGCTAGCTGTGATGACGATTTCACCCACAAGCTCTAGCATGTGTACTCCTCACAGTGCTCCAAACATAGAACAGAGCTGCTGTTTCTAATGAATAAGTATTAACTCATGAAAATCTAGGAACTAGAACAAATTCGAAGACGTGGATATAGGTCAGCATCTTTGTCAATCCTTCTTATTCATTTAAAATGTTTATTTTTAAAATAGTTATTGTAGGATCTGGAGAGATGGTTCAGCAGTTAAGAGCACTGGGTGCTTTTGCAGAGGGCCCAGGTTCAATTCCCAGCGCCCACACAGCAGCTCACAGCTGTCCGTAACTCCAGTTCCAGGGGATCTGATTCCTGAATACAGATATACTTGCAGGCAAAACACCAATGTATATAAAGTAAAAATAAATAAATTATTTAAGATAGAAATTGTGAGAAGTGCAGCTAACTAGATCAAACCCAAATGCATGATTAAAATGATTCTAACTTAGTAATATTTATCATGGTGTTATTCCTAATTTTAGGAATAGCTCATGTGGTAGAGATGTATGTCTGAAGTTCCTAGTTCTTTCAGTCCTATGTCAGGTTCTTATGTTAAATCATTTTAAATTGTTTTTGAGCTGGGTATGGTGGTGCATACCTTTAATCCCAGCACTTGGGAGGCAGAAGCATGAGAATGTCAGTGAGTTCAAGGCCAGCCTCATCTATATAGTGAGTTTCAGGACAGCCAGAGTTACACAGAGAAACCCTGTCTCGAAAAACAAAACAAAACAAAACAACCCAAAATTTATTCTTGAGATCTTCACATCTCATTTTACAAAAACTCTTTTTCCTTGCATGCCCAGCCTTTAGCTTCATTTTTATGACATGCATACCTGCAAGTATATACAGAGGCAGACAGGATTTATTAGACAATACCCAGCAACCACGCACACTGGTTAACTCCGAATGGTAGGAACTGGGGTGATTTGTGTCTTTACTGAACTTCTCTTGGAAAAAGTCATAGTGTGCATGTATCACTGTTAGGGAAGCAGAAAAAATGTTATTTCTACCTCAGACTCTGAAATACAGACCCTAATAGAGTTTCTCTCAATGGTGATGGAGACACTGTGAAAATGAAAGCATCCCCCGTCAGTGGCTCTGACTGCCTGGACAGAACACATTTGAAATATTCTCTGTGTACTGGGAGGTTTTCTTTACCAAGGAAAGTCCCAGCTCCCCAGCTGAGCAGAAGTCCCACAGGATCTCATTAGCATCTGTACTGGGGAGGAGTTTGCTATATAATGTTATGCTCTAATATCTGGCATATTCTAATAATGAGTTTAAATAAAATGCTGGCTCTGGTAGAAGGCAAGACTGGCCTGCCTTTATATGTAAATGTGACACTGTCTCTACCACACTTCTTTATTTACTCAGTTATGTTTGTCTGCAAAGGTGGGTGCACGATGCACACACATGCACAGGTGAGCATGCCTGCTTGTACTTGTGTGGAGGCTGAAGGTCAACTCTGGTCTCATTCCTCAGGGCCAGCTATCTCATTTTCTGAGACGAGGGCTTTCACTGGGAAGTGAGGCTCAAGGGGTAGGTTAGACAGGCTGGCCACTAACCCCCAGGGACCTGCCTGTCTCCACCTCCCCAGGACCAGACTACAAGCCGACGCTGAGCTTAACATAAATTCTGGGGATCTGCTCAGGACCTCACACATACACAGCAAGTACTCTATCAACTGGATTGTTCCTCCAGCCCTCAAATGCAATAAAAAAAAATCCACCCATTTCTTTCCGTTACTGTGGCTAAAATACATATGTTTGCCATGTATTATGGGATGCTTGGGTCTTTAATAAGTGTTTTGGCTAGTATCAGTCAGTTCAGAAAATTGTGAAGAAGTTCCATAGAGCACTGAAGGCTACCACAGAATTTCCAAAATACTTCATTTTGAAAGAAAAAATAAAAGCTTATCAAAATTTTGCCTTCTGGTGGAGTCACAATGCAATAAAGTAGGAGTTGGGCCTTAGCATCAAGCACATAACAGATGTGCCAAACCACACACTACTATAGATGATGCCCATGGAATTTGTTGAGCACAGGGAAATGCATAAAAAGGCAGTGGGGGTCTTTAGAGCACAAACAGTTTCCTATGGGTGGATGCTGCTCATTATTCTTTGTCTCTCTGGCATGGGATCATTGGATTTAAGTGGTGTGGTTGAATACCAATATAGGGCAAATTACTAATCCTCTCATCCTTAGGCTCTGATTTCCCTGCCCTATACAATGAGAGGGATGTCACGGAGACTTGGGATCAAGCGCATCACTGGAGTTTAGGACAACTACTGACAAGTTGCTAACACTTAGAAGAATTTAGAATGACCAATCAGTGATGGCGGTGACGAGGACAACAATAGCACAAGTGGGACATCTGCATTACTACTAGACTGCTTTGTTTATAAAGAAGAACCTATATGAAAACGGCTCAGAGAGGTGGATGGGAGTTCATCGGTGTTAGTAAGGGAGGCAGTGAGTGCTGGGAGGGGAAGAGCCCTGGATGTCACACTTGAAGCCACCTTTGACTATGAAATTTACCTCCTCTCACAAGATCTTGGGCAAGCCTCACTTCTCTTCTTTGAGTCTCCTGCCATCCAAGAATCAACTGGGAATTTGAAAGAAGATACTCGGCAAAATATAAACTTGTAAATATGAGAGCTATTCACCATTGTTCAGATAGCTCATCTTGAGAAATCACCGAGGAAAGCACCATCAACCTCAGAGGCAGATGGCAGAACAGTGGGACGCAGGGCACGGGTTGTCACTAGCTGTGTACCTGGCAGAAGCAACAGCCATCACCTGCTAAATGAAAATGTGAAACAAACGTCCATGCAGAGGACTTGAGATGGATGAAAAAGATCAATAAAAAGGCCTAGGAAAAATTAAGATGGTTGTAAATGATAAAATTAGCTCCATTAGCTGAACCTATATCCTGCAACACTTAAAGGGTTTTTTTTTTTGTTTGATTTGGTTTGCATTTTGAGACAGGGTCTCATAGGATGGCCTTGAACTCACTGTATGAGCAAAGCATCCTTGAACTCCTGATTATCCAGCTCTGGGATTACAGGTGTGTACCACTAAGCCAGATTTAGTCTCTCTCTCTCTCTCTCTCTCTCTCTCTCTCTCTCTCTCTCTCTCTCTCTCTCTCTCTCTCTCTCTCTCTCTCTCTCTCGGTTTAGGTTCTTTTGTTTGTGTGCAGTGTTGCTCTATGGTCCCAGGTAGCTTTGTACTCGTTTCTCATCTCAGCATCTTCAGTGCTGGTATTATAGGCATGAACTGCCACTAGTTGTTGTCTTTAGCTGAAATCACATACATTACACACACACTGATACAACCCATGCACCCCAGTTCTATGGTACATTTCAGTGAAATACACTGATGTTAATTTGTAGCTGAAAATTTAACTGCAGAGGCAACCTAAAGCTCATGTATTTCCTCTCTAGGGAAAGCAGCTCAATACGTCCAGAGGACATTTTCAGCAGTGTTCTACGACTTCCAACCGTACTGGAGCCACTCCTAGGACACACCCATGCCGTCTGTGTGCTGGGTTTCTGCTGGCCTAAGAGCTGGGCACACTAAGGGTTACTATAATTAGCGGCTTCCACCCTGTATACATATTAAAGTCATTCAAGGAGTGTTTTTTTAAAAAAATCATGATGCTCAGCTCTAGGGGTGGGGCCCACATCCTTTGTGCTTCTTAAAGCATCCCAGGTGATTCTAAGCTGCACCCCGGGATTAGAACAATTTGCTTTAAATGGTAAGGGAACCGAAGCGGGTCTGTGTTTCGAATCTCCTCCAGCCTCAGTTGATGAAGCAAGGTCTCACAGGGAGGGGAAGCCAACAAAGCAGTAATTCATTCTTACCCCGGCCCTGTGGTGTCACTGAACTACCTAGCGGGCTATTAGTCAATGTTCAAGATAATGGCTTTGTTCTGTTTGAGAAAAAGAAATCAATGACTCTAATGACAATCAAAGGTCACCGGGTGTACAGGCTGTTCGGCAATCCTGAATTAATCTTCTCAAGTAGCTGTAAGATTGGAGAGGGACACAATTCAGTGGGCACATTATTGTGTTTCACGCTAATTCCTGATTTTAAAAAATATCCACTTTAAAGTCTGAAATAAACCAATGCAAAGCCCTTGGCGCTGGGATGCTATAATGCTCAGTACCTACATAAATAAAACACAAAACCTGCCATCTTTCCATATCTACTTCTGCTAAGAGTAGAAGATACTGGGAACCAAAGCCTAACCACAGGTCCTCTTGTCCATCTGAACTTGAAGATACGGTTGTAGAGTGTGAGCATCCAACTGACAGAGCTAAGCACATGGACCCAGAAGAAATGCTACAAAGCATTTTTACAGCCACCTTCTCTGTTCAACGTATGCCATTCCATGTAGCTGCCACCGTTTTCTAAAATTATATCCCTTGGCTGGACATTTCTTATTTATTGCCTTTTAAATTTATGGCCCACCTATTTGCTTTTGACAATCATATTTCTAATAGGCCCACAGGACTCGAAGCAGACGACTGTATTTCTTGCCATTGCCACCCAAATCAACAAACAAGAACCAAAGCAAGAGTGCTTTTAATTCTGAGACTTGTGTTTTCGTCGTTCCTTAAAAATAAAATTCCCGCAGAAGCATTAAAGATGAAAGGAACAGTCCCTTCCCCCCCACCCTGTGATGTATTATAAGGAGAAGATATTAGGTTAAAAGGTAAAAAGAGCTACCACTCCGAGTGTTCTTGGTCCCCGAGGATGCTGCAAACCCCTGCAGGTTCCACCGAATGCACCTTCTTCAGAACCATGTTTGCTAAATATCAAAAGACACCGCATCTGACCAACACCTCAACTTTAGCTCATACAATCCATTCTTGCAAATTCTTCCTTCCTCCTCCTCATGCAAGGTGAAGGAGAAAATCTTAATGTAACAAAGGAGAGATGGATGTGTGCAAGATGAGGCTGAATAAAAATGGCTGAAAAGCAAGCCAGGCTGGAGGGCGGCCACACCCAGTGCTAATATGGACCTCTCCTAAATAACTCTGTTAGACCAGAGGGCAGCTTTGTTATTTCTCTCCATTTATTTCACTGAAACCCACTGTTAATAAATAAACGGCATAGGTTATTCCAATGACAGTCACAAGCACCAAAATATTTCAGAGTGAAGCGCTCTAATAAGTGGCTACGCCATCATATTTTCAGGATTTGGAGAGCTGGTCTGCATTTCCAGTCTCCTTTGTGTGACCACAAATAACAAGCCTGAAATGGGTGTGTCCCTCTCTCCTACGAATGCCCTCTCAGTTAATGGCTCTGATCTCAACCTTTGGGCAGAAACAGATGCACTGGAAAGCAGGAACAATAAGGAAGCACTTTAACTCCGCGGCTGAGAGATTAAACAAGTCCTGAATGATCAGGCCAAAAAACTCCCGGAGGAGGCAAATGATGCATTATTTACAATACCACAATACATAAGAAAACAAAGGGGTGAACTGGGAGGGGACAAAGGCGGCAGGGAAAGGGTGGGGTGGGGGGCACAGATATCATCCACGTCGATTTTGCAAGAACAGGTTTACTCCCCCCGGCAGAAAGCTCCTGGGTGTAAAGCATGCATAGGTCCCACAGGTGAAATGATGCACAATGGCCGAGTCCGGATCGCGGTTCCGCGTGCGCCGCAGGCATGCACTACCGAAATAAAGAGAATACCCTGACTTTTCCAGTTGCTCCACACACAGTCCATCTTGGTGGAATCGGCAGTGGCCTGCATGGTGCGGGCTTGGCGGGCTCGCCGTGGCTCTCCTCCAGGCGCTGAGCTTGCACTCCGTGTCGCTACCCGGCTGCGGCGGTGGGCTCAGGTGGCCGCGCGGCTGCAGTGTGAAGCCGCACCGGGCGCGCGCGAAAGGGGCGGGTGGGAGCGCGCGAGCGCCGCAGAGCCCCGTAGCGAATCAGCGCGATCCCGGAACAGCTTGCGCGCGTACGCGCGCGCGGATGCGGCGGCTCAAAGAGCCCGCGGCTTGGGTTGGGCCGCTTAGGGAAGCTGCCTCTGAGACTGTGGAGCGTTTATGGGGCGCGCACGCAAGCTAGATACGGGTGCGGGGGTGCGGAAGAAGGGGAGAAGGGAGGAAGGAAAGAAACACCCGTGGGGAGATGGCAGCTAAGGAGACCAGTGCTATTCCTGACCAGCGTGGTGCATATTCTAGAAATTTCTTAGAAACAAGAAACCTGTTGGCCAAGACATGCGGCTCTACAGATGTCAAGCTTACAGCATAAAGCCCACTAGTCCTCACTTTTGCTCGCCTCTCCTGTCCCCAATTCTAAAAATGTTAGACACAGATTGCTGCTCAGGATCTTCCATAGGGGTGCCAAATTCTGTCCACAATTACCTAAAACCTTGTGAATAAAATTGTGGCTACCATTTTGCAATTATCTGAACAACAGTCACTGGGTAGAATCTTACTGTGGTCTCAAAGAACTATAATTTCTCCAGTGCTTGTTGAATGTATACATATTAGAATATGGAATTTGGAAACCCTTATTAAGTGTTGGCACATCAGATGGGGTCATTGACGGGGTGATCAGTTTGGGGGACATTCAAACAGAACTCAGAAACAAAGGGCATTCCGTCAAAAATGTCACTTTTGGGACTGGGCACAGTGGAGGAAGAGGATTGGAGTCGTGTATGATTGACTGAGATTTCAGGAGTCCCAGACCAAATATAAAAGGAACAGGTGGGCTGACTGTATTAGTGGTATAGCATGTCTCAGCAGTAAATGCTCTACCGGAATATGCACAAAGACCTTGGCCGACTGGATAGGCCGTACATGTGTTTTGATGAGGGAAAAGTGAGATAGCAAAGAGATAGGAGTGGAATGCAGGCATTGTTTGGAATGGGGCCCATCAGGAGACAAGACAAGCATGAAGATAGATGTTCTGTCTTGGGGGTCACGGAAGGATCTCGAAGGAAGACACCAAAGCCACACTTCCTGCTTTGTTTTCCTGTGACACAGAGTACTTTTCTTCCCCTCCTGGAGAAGTGGAACCTTCTAGATTCTTCCCCAGTTCTCCAAGGTGGGCTGGTTAGAGTCAAATTTGCTTTTGCATACCCTGTCTTGGCAGATTGTGCTTGTAAACACGATCTCTTCTTCCTTTTTAAGAGAGTATAGTCTTTAAAATGGGACCTTTGGGCCCGTGCATATTCTTTTTAAAATACAAGGTTCCAATGTGACCAGCTGGTGCCCTCTGGCTCTGACTGTAGTATCTGAAGTTACACCTGAGGAATCTAAGTAATTATGGCTTCAGGAAATGATTCAGCCTTGCTGGGCAGCAGACCTCTCCTACACAGGAAGAGTATGGGGTCTCTTCAAAGCTGATGGAGAGTACATTATGACCAGCACTTTCCAAATTCACCTCTAGAGGGAAGTGGCCTTGTTCCTTGTTCTGTTTGTATCTCTTCCCTACCCCCCCCCATTTTTTTTTTCATTTCACAGCCTGTCATTGTTGGGAATTAAGTCAGCAGGTCATCTGGTAAATGCCCATGAGCTCGCCAGCACCAAACTCTCCCTGTCTGAGGTAGACTCAGAAAGGAGACGGATGGACAGGAGTAGCCTGGAGCCTGTTACTGCCCCAGGCACCTCTCAGTCTTCAGAGCCTGGGCCACTAGGAGACACTGCCATCCAACAAAAGCCTCAGGCTTCTAGGTGATGATGCCAGCAGGTGCCTTCTGTTCAGTAGAGGGACAGTTGAGAAACAGCCAAGTTCCAAGTGTTCTGCCACCTCCCCCAGCAACTCCGTAGCCCGCTAATCAGAATGAATAGTATACCTCGCTAATCTCAACAAGAAAGCTGAGTTCAGCATCCCCTTCTCTCCCCTCCACCCACCTCCGCAAAGACCAGTGGTCAGAAGCACTGTTTCTCAACTAGAGGATAAAACATGCCAGAGGCCTTGGGCTGCGCATTTTTACTGACCACTAACCTGACTCCGGAACGTCAGTTTAGCTGAAGGAGCATATTTTTCTGAATCATTTCAAGTTTGAAGAAAGCAGTCTGACGGAACACGAGAAGCTAGTAGGGTCATCGAAGAGTTGAAGGTTGGGGAAGGAGCCTGCCAAAGATGGGATAGGATTGCACTGCTACTAGTGACATGAAACTTGAGAGGCTTGAGATTAATGCGCAGGAAACAAGGAGAGGTAGAGGAGGGAGATCGCTGGCCTGGGAGACCCGCGTGTACTGTAGCAGTTGCCTGGCCATCAGCAATGGGCGTCTCTGGGCTCTCACGATACACAAAAAGTTCTAGCTTTACAAGTTTGCCGCGATGAAATAAGGCTTTTACTTCCCACAGACCTGGCAAACGGATGCTTTCTTTGCTTGCATCTACATAGAATTGATTGACAGCTCTTGCCAAGTTCAAGTTCGAAATGAAAAAAAAAGGGTACAAAAGATATGTAAATTTCCTTAAGAGGTGAAAGAAAACGGAAAGCCAAAAAAAAAAAAAGTTTGCTAAGAGGTGGCAGGAACTGCCACAGCCTACAAGCCAGTGGGGAACAGAAGGGCTTTTTCCACAGCCTGCTCAGAACTCTCCGGTTAGGTGCTTGCCAGGACAGGAAGCGATTGCTTTAGCTTTCAAGATGAAATCATGCATTACGCAGTCTGTTTTGAAGAGGCGCAAAATAACCAAATTCTGTAATTTCATCCGGATTGAGATAAAAGCTGGGGGCTGGCATGCCCACATTGACTGTGTGGTGTCTGGAGAAACAGTACCACCCACACTGATATGTTAACTCAATAACTATTTGTTGAGCGCACACTCCATGGTCACCACTGTTCTGGACACAGAACAGAGCTCCTAATTTCCAGAAGATGCTGATCTAGAGTGTGGATGAGGACAGATAATGATGGAAATGTGAAATATACAAGAGACTCCTATAGACAAATGTGCCAGGAAAAACAAAGCAGGCAAGGGAAAGAGATTGGGGACTGTGGAAGTCTGTTGTTTTGTAAGGAGGGTCGGCAAGGACCGATCTCATGAGGGGAACTCGAAGCAGACCTCAGAGGGTAGCAAACGGCCCCATCGCTGTGTCATTCCAGCACTCAAGATAGTGAATGTAAGGCCAGCTGAGGCTACATAGCAAGACCTCATTTCAGGGGCAGGGAAGGACTAACAAAAGAAAGGAAGGAGGAGGGAGGAGAAATAGGAAGGGAGGGAGGTGGGAAGAGAGAGAAGAAAAGGAAGAAAAAGAACAGATGAGGTGCTGAAGATGTAGGGGAAGGAATATTCAGAGACACAGTGAGGTTTTATGCCAGGATGTGGTAACTGTCAAGCCATCTCAAGCATTCTCCTAGAACATCTTGATTTTTTTTGGTGCTCTGTAAAGTGTTGTAATTGGAAGTAAAGGCACAGAAATAAAAATAGACTTCATTGTGATCAAAGAACATTACGGATTTGGCTCTGTGCTATATGGAATAAGAAAATTTAAAGAGACAGCTAGTTTGGTCCTTAACTGCTCTAACAAGGTAATGCATGGATTGTAATTGTGGAGACTGAGATAATGGATTAGCTCATAATTCAGGAAGTGCATCTTCATGTGTTCTGGGCTATAGAATCTTTGGATTAATTTCTGGATTAATTTGTTCATTTACCCATCCATTCATTTGATCTACAAATATTTATAGAGGCCATCATAAGCGCATGTCTCTAACTACAAGGAGCTATTCATGGGAAACTATAAATAGATGGAAGCAACCAGATAGCTGTCTGAATAGGAAGAGTGGATACACAAGGCAAAAAGAGTGGAGCTTTCGGGACAGACGTCTGAGTATGGGTGACAACCAAGCTGAGGTCCAAGAAGAAACAGCACCACCACTTTGAATGATGGGAATTTTCCAGGCAGACAAATAAATAGGAAATGTGAATCTTAATTATAGGCACATGCAGGGGTCACCTTGTGACAAGCCTGAGAAATAGTATTGTCAGTAAAGGAGGGGAAGATTGAGGAAGTTCAAGTAGCAAACCCACTGAAGAAGGTGAATAATGGATCCACACTGAGGATTTTACAGAGAGAGGACATCATTTCTAGCACTCACGAAGATCAATCAACTCCTCAGCAGTACAAATAATCATCGATACCATGACCTATTACATACTGAAACTGAAAAACATCAAGGCAAGGAGATGGGAGAGAAAAGAGCATTCAGCAGGGGTGATGAGGTTAGCATCTCAAGTCTAGGGTCCTGACCTGAAAGGGTGAGCTGGAAGGAGTCAGGAAGGTAGGCACGAGATGCATGGTTCTCATCAATACAAGGAGAAAGGCTTAAAATGAAGTCTAATGAGAAAGCAGATTATGCTCTAAAACTGTTAGATCTACAGATAGTCTCTAACAGAATGAGAAGACAATTGCTTGGCATTAATGGTCTCAGCTATTAAGGGGACACAGTTATCATTCAGAATTCTGCATCTAGCAAAGCTGATATAGAAAGTTTCAAACACCTAAGAAACAAGAGAAGCTAGCACTCACAGAACCAGAAGGTAAACCTGCCAATGTTGTGACTTCCGGAAGAATAAAACTAGATCTAGATGGAAGAAATAAGATGCATGAGAGAATACTGATCATAAAAACGGTAACGGGACTATCAATAAGTCATCAGGGGCTGGTTCAATACTATGTAGATTTAGCAGAATGATACTATTAGATTCTCCCCTGGGCCTGTGAACTGTATAGCCTCAGGCTCTTGACCCAACAACGGTGTCAATTATGGACTTCGTCTTGGGTAGCAGGACTTCTATCCAACCAGGAAGTCATAGGTTATGTCATGATCATGCCTCCATGGCACCATTGAGGCTATCTCTCCAGGCCAGCCATTACTGTAGCTCACAGGGCTCATAGCTGGCTAAAACTGGTGAACTCTTCCCCCCTCCAGTAGCAGTCACAGCACCTTCTAGCACTACTGGGATGAAGCTTCCAAGTTAGCATTAGCTTGATAGCTCCATGTTTCATGACTCAGGTATGTGGTTCTTTTTTTAATTTTTTTTAAACTTTTTTATTTTTTAGAGATTTATTTATTATGTATACAACATTTCTTCCATGTATGCTTGCATGCCAGAAGAGGGCACCAGATCTCATTACAGATGGCTGTGAGCCACCATGTGGTTGCTGGGAATTGAACTCAGGACCTCTGGAAAAGCAGTCAGTGCTCTTAACCTCTGAGCCATCTCTCCAGCCCCAGGTATGTGGTTTTTTTTAGCAATAGGGTCTTACCATCAAGTTCTAGGTGACATAACAATTGTTTGGCATATAGATTAGTGTACTCTCAGCCTTCATCAGAGAAGCTTCTATTTGCAGTAAATAACACAGAGACACACAATTGGCAAAGGTACAGAGAATAAGAGCCTATGGAATGCTCAGGCCTACAGGGAATGCACACACACACACACACACACACACACACACACACACACACACACACACACCAGGACTCAGTGGTCACTGTGCAAGAAGGCGTGGTAAGACTGCACAGGCCAGACGTGTATAAACACAAGGAAGCAGGGTCCTGGTCCTCAGTACACAACAGGGCAACTGCAAAGTGAACTCACAGTAGTAACGGCAGCATACACAGGCACTGTGAAAGTTTCAAGCCAGAACAAATCCAGGAGAGGGTAAACAGGCATGAAGCATCACCCACTGGTGTCTGTCAGCAATTGGTGGCTGCTGGGAAAGGGAGAGTTGGCTTTGGTTAGGAATGCTATCACCAGCAGGTAAATCGCACTCCATCAGGAGACCACGTGACCGTGAACACATGCTCATCACAGTCTTGATGAGTGAAAGGAGGGCAAAAAGATGAGGGATGAGGGAAGAGGATAGACCTGGGAGAAGCTTGGGAGGAGGCAAACATGGCACAAAATTTTCAAAGAATTAATTTAAAACAAAAACCTGGTAATGGGGAGACGATGGCTCCGAGCTTAGGAGCACTTGCTGCTCTTGCAGAGGTCCTAGGTTCCCATCCTCCAACATGATGGCTCACAGCTGTCCAGGGGTTCTGATGGCCTCTTTTGGCCTCTGTGGGGCACTACAGCATTATTATTACATGATATACACACATACATGCAGATGAACAGTCATACACATAAAATATTTTGACAAGCTGTTGATAATGAGTTTGGAGGAGGTTTTAAAAGAGAGCCAAAGCTAAAATGGAGAGCACAGTAGAACAAAGGCAGCAAAGAGATCGAGGGGAGCATCTACAGTCCTTGACTTGCTAGGGGAGGGGAAGTATATCCAGGCCCTAACAAGTCAGATTTGACTATTACACATCTCTGTGCCAACCCTATAAGGAAACTACCATAAGCTATAACTTCAAATGAATGAGATAGATGAGTAACAGAATCAAGCCAATCAGACAAAGAGAGACTAGGAAAGGGTCTTCCAGGATGGAAAGCACAAGTGGAAGCATTAAGAATGTATTGAAACATGTCGGAGCAGGGTTAGTTAAAGAACCAAGAGCTATGAAGTCCATTAAACAAAATGATCTGAAGGATGCTTAATGAAGAAAAGTTTAGTGCATTATTCAAATAGAAATGCCAAAAATAGAGATGGAAAAGACGCCAGCAAGTCAGTAAACCTTCACCAGCCATTTTCCCAAATTCTCTTGCTAATGTAGGTTCTTCTGAACTTTCTGTACTCATCCTAGCACTTTACACGGTTTCTCAGGTTGAACTTCAGGCCTCATTCACCGCCATCGTACCAGCCCATATCCTTCACACTAAACTGGTTAAAGCCTGCAGGAAAACAATGACTAAGCTGGAGATGAACAGCTCCGTCCTTCTGAATTGCAAGGAGAAGCGTTCAACATTTTTACTACTGAGCGTGACGACACTGGCTTTAAATTTTTCACTGGGATTCATGGGATTAAGGAAATGCTACTCTGGCCCTAGTTTTCTGAACACATATTAAATTTTAGCAAGCACCTTTTCTAAGGCTACTGAAATGAGCACTTCTCTGGTTATTCTGTGATGTAGAAATTACATGCAGTGGGCTGTGAATCTTCAGTAGTCCTGGACTAAATCTCATCGATTCTTTAATGTGATGGCTTTTAATGCACTGCTCAGAAAGGTCCAGTTTGCAACACTTTGTTGTAAGAAACATACTATCTCTGCCATCACCACCACCACATCCTCCACCCCATCCTTGTCCTTGTCTTCTTTTGGAAATACCTTTCCTTTTATTTTACATTATGGTCACACCAGCCTCAGCAATCAAGTTTGAAAATGTTACTTTTCTGGAAGTGTTCATATAAGATGGGATTCCTATTGGAATATTTGGAAGAATTCACCACTTAGCCTGCCTGGGCCCAGTTGACTTATACAATTCTTCAATCGGGTTTGATAGGATCCCGCTTTTTAGTTTCTGATTATGGTAATATTGGTTAGTTTTATCCAAGTAAATTTGCCTATTAAAATTTTTTTGTTGAACTGAGAATATAGCACAGTGATGGGGGCCAGCCTAGGGTGTGTGAACTCACAAATTCAAGTCCCAGCACTGCAAAAGAAAAATTTCAAGTTTATTGGCATAAATCACTCATCCCCGCCCTTTAACGTTTCCGGTAACCTAGAAAAGCCACTGTGTCAGCTCCTTGTTTGTGACATCGTCATGTTTTCTCTGCTTGCCTCTTGATTGACGAGTTGGGAGTTTTTCAGTATTACAAATTTATTTTAGCCGGGCGGTGGT
>JAQHUG010000070.1:1453913-1465422 GCA_028555095.1 Dicrostonyx torquatus | reverse complement strand
GAGTTTTGTATTATACAGGAAAATGCAAAGTTACATGTTCAAAATAGACTGGAATAAACTAGTTACTTTTATTAATTAAAAGTAATAAATGAATTACTTTTATTTTAATGCTTCCATTTTACCAACCCATTCAAATGAAAGGATATTAGTGTTTTCAGATATAAACAAAAATCTGGTATGTTCATTTAAATCCATGCAGTTTGGGCAGGAGAGATGACCCAGCAATTAAGAACACTTGCTTCTCTTCTAGAGAAAGGAATTCTGTTCCCAGCAATCACATTGGGTGGCTAAAAACTGCACTGCCTGTAACTCCGGGGGATCTGATAGCCTCCTCTGGCCTCCATGGGCACTGCACTCTATGTGCACAAACCCACACACACACACACACACACACACAAAACCACATAGTAAAAAAATGTTTAAAAAGAATCCATAAAATTTAAAACTACAAATTTGCCTCCAAGCACTATTTTAGATGCCTCTATAAATTTCAGTACATTGTATTGATGTTACTGGTAGTTCAGAACATTTTCTAATATTCATTGTTAGTTGTGGTTTTTTTTTTTGGTCCATCAGTAAAGTAATATTATAAACAATTGGGGATTTTTCTAACTATCTTGATAATTTTAGACTATTTGCTTTGTAACTAATAAACAAATTCTGTACAACTATAACACACTGAAATGTTTTACAACTTTCCTTATATCTTGAATGTGCTCAATTTTAGCATAGAGGTCAAACCAACTTGAAAGACTATGTATTTAGGCTATACAAATGGCAGTCAAGTTACATTGATTAATCACAGTATTAAATAATCTATCCTACTCAACTGTTTTTCAGTAAGCCATTAAAAGTATACTACAACAAATTTTTGATGTTGTTTTGTCTTTAGATTTTTTAAATATATAACCTTTGTTTTATATATTTTAGAACCACGTTGTTGAGAATTTGTAAATTCAAGCCTCTCATGTCTTACTGATTAATTTACTTTTTATGTCTCTAGCAATAATCTTTGACCAAAAGTCTAGTATAGCTGGTAGTGACATACACAATTTTCTTTTGTTAGTGTCTGGGTGGCAAAGCTTTTTCCATCCTTTGCTTCCTTTACTCTGTATATTATTATAAACAGCATAGTCTTGAGCCATGCTTTTAATCTAGGTTAGTTATCTTTGTAAAGATTTTAATTTGTGTGTTAAATCATTGATATTTTTGAACCTTCATCTCCCTACTTCCTTCTTGTTCATCATTTGCTTCTTCCTCTATCATCTCTAAATAGTATCAAATGTGTTTTTGTTCATTTCTTTATTTCTAATAGTTTATAAGATTATATTTATATTTATTTTATTTGTTTATATTACATATTTATTATATTATAGATTATTTTATTTCATAAATCAATCTTTTCAAAAAGGTTTATTATTCATGAGTATGTGTGTGTGCAGTGCTCACAGAAATAGTGTTGGATCTTCAGGAGCTGAAGTTAGAGACAGCTGTGAGAAGCTGGATGAGGGTGCTGGAAATCGAATTCAGGTCTTCTGCAGAAGCAGCAAGTACTCTTAACTGCTGAACCATTTCTCACTCTCCATTATAGTGATAACTTTTGGAACATTTTAGTGGTCATCGTAGAAACCGTGATGTTCTTTCCAGTCTATTTTGAACATGTAACTTTGCATTTTCCTGTATAATACGAAACTCGCATGGCAGGAACCACAAGCAGTTCTCGCTTTCCTTCAATTGTTATGTATATAATGATTAACAAATTACATAACTTTTGTTCCCTCAAAAAAATCAATTAACAAAAATTTAAAGTATTTCTTTCATCTACACTATCAGATCTTCATCTGGGAGCCTTTATTTCAGTCCAAAGAACTTTCTTTTCAATTTCTTTTAATTTAGGTCATGACAATCAACTACCTCAGATTTTGGTCCTATATATATTTTAACTCCCATTTATGATTGCTGTTTCATTGGGCAAAGATGTTTTAAGCAGCACAGTTTCCTTGCAGCAGCTTCAAGCTTTCAGTCTTAGATGAGGAGGACCTGCGTTTGATTCCCAGCATCCACATGATGGTTCATAACCACCCATAACTCCATT
Organism: Dicrostonyx torquatus; assembly: GCA_028555095.1. Lineage (NCBI taxonomy): Eukaryota > Metazoa > Chordata > Mammalia > Rodentia > Cricetidae > Dicrostonyx > Dicrostonyx torquatus. The sequence goes on along the minus strand of JAQHUG010000070.1, from coordinate 1,463,327 downwards.
TCTTGGGGATCTACAACCTTCATCTGATCTCTGCCCAGCACTCGCATGGTATATGTGTACACATATATGCACATGGTATATACACATATATGCAGGCAAAATGTTTCCACATAAATAAATATAATTTTAAAAGTTTAAAATTTCAAAAAAAAAAAGTTAAAAATTTCATTCCCATGGCATCTGGTCTTTGTACTTCCAGTTGAAAAGTCAAGTGCAATTTTTTGTTGCTTCATGTGAACTGTTTCTGACCTTTAAAATGATTTTATTTTCAGCTTGATTATGAAATTTTATGATTTCTTTGGGTTCTACTGAGCCTTAAATATGCAGATAAATGACTTTCAACCAGTTTTGAAGGAAATAATCTTAATGTTGGAAGAGTCAATCTTGGTTATTTACATGACAGGATTGAACATCACTATGGAAACGATCTCTAGGCGTGTCTGTGAGATTTTTCATTAGGTTATTTGGGGATGGTAGGACACCACAAATGTAGACTATTTCTATTGCTGTGACAAAATGTACCATTCTATGGGCTGGGACACAGGACCTGAATAAAAAAGAGAAATGGAACTGAGCGGCAGTGTTGAGTCTCTCTCTGCTTCCTGACTGGGCAGCCATGTGACCAGCTTCTGGTGCTCCTGCTGGTACCCCTTCCCTGCTGTAATGGACTGAGCCCCCCGACTGTGAGCCACAGTACACCCCTTTCTCATAAGTTGCTTTAGTCAGTTAGCAATGGAACAGGCAATGTGTGTGCGTGTCTTCCTTCATTCCTTCCGGCCTGTTTGCTCTTCTCTCTTCTGTAAACCCAATGGTTGATGTTAGACCTCCCGGAACTGTTGCAAACATATCATCTACTTTGTTTATATTTTCATGTCTTTGTTCTTTTTATTCACTCCTTTGGACAATTTCTGTGCCTGGGTTCACCGATTCTGTATCCTATTGTTCAACCTTTTGTTAAATGTTTAGTTGTGATTTCAGAAATTTTTTTACTCCTAGAAATTTAAGCTTTGCAAATAAAAAATTTCATCTTTTTAAATCTATTTTCTTTCACCTATCTATAATCTATTATAGTTAAAAAAATCTTCTATTTGTTGTCTCTAATATGTGGCTCATCTGTGTCTGCTTATGTAATCTCTCTCTTTGCGTGTTCTTTGTCATATGTTTTTGCCTTTTGCATGCCTACATACACTTTATAGTACGATGAACACTATGTATATAAAACCGTCATAAAGAGAAATGATGATATTAGCCTTCAGAAAAAGTTATTCACCCTTTATTAGTCAATCAGATAAGTTGTTGATCAAGTTCAGAAACTGAACTGAGTCTCATGGTTTTTGTTTGTTTTGAGACAGGGTCTCAGGTATTGCAAACTAGCCTCCAAATTTCCATGTCTCTAAGTAGCCAAGTGTCTTAGTTGGGGGTTTCTATTGCTATGATGAAACACCACAACCAACGCACCTCTTATAAATGAAAACATTTAACTGGGGCTTAGAGGTTCAGAAATGAGTTCATTATCACTATGCCAGGAGTGCAGAGGCAGACAAGTAGGCATGGTGTTGGAGCAATAATGAGAGCTTTACATCCTTATCTATGAGTGCAGGCTGAGACAGAGGGAGGGAGGGAGGGAGGGAGAGAGAGAGAGAGAGAAAGAGAGAGAGAGAGACTAGAAATCTTAGAGCTTACTCCTCCAACAAGGCCACACCTCTTAATCCATCTTTGCTGCAGGAGCTCCTTCGCCCCTTCAGCCAATAGGCTTTAAGATACCAACCCACTATACCAAAGATGGCTTAAAACTTTTGATTCTCCTGTCTCCTGGGGTTTCTGTTTTAATTGGATGCTACCCATCTCTGGTTTCCATTGCCTTGTGGATGAATTTATGATATGATTCTTTTAGGTCATCATTCTAGCAACACACAAACATATGTTTGCAATCTATTGTAAGCACAAGCTCTCAGTCTTATATGCTACTCCAGTACATATCATGTGCCATTCAGAGCTCCTCAAGATTCCTGTGTTGGGTCAACACCATACAGAAGCTTCTCAAGTGCTCTCTCAGAACTGTCCTTTATATAGGCCACTATATTAGTTACTTTTCTGTGGCTGAGATAAAACACCATGACCAAGGCAACTTATAGAAGGGTGTATTTGGGCTTATGGCATCAGAAGAATAGGATTTCATCATGGCCAGAAGTACATCGGTAGGTGGCAGGCATAAGCAGCAAGCTGAGTGCTCACTTCCTCAAGAGCAAACACAAAGAAGAAAGAAAAAGCTGGAAGTGGCTTGAGGGTTTTAATCTCAAAGCCTGTTCCCAGTGACACACTTCTGTCAGCAAAGCCACACCACTGAACCCTCCCCAAATAGCGCCATCTGCTGGGGACCAAATGTTCAAATGTCTGGGGCTAGGGGGGACATTTCTCACTCAAGCCACTACAATCTAATATTTAGTTGGCACCTGCATTTGATATTTGCTCCCGCAGAAGAAAGTGATCAATGACACCTCTTCACCTGGGAGCGTCTCTCTTCTGCATTGGACATTAGTTGGTCTCAGAGCCATTAGCTCTCAAATTGCCTACTGTCTTTACAAAAGTTACTGTGTCTTTCATTTGCTTGTGTCCCTAGTTGTTATGGAAGGAATCTATGACACACTGCTAGTTACCCCACCTAGAGATGAGGTCTGCATTTTAAAAACACCAAATAGTAAGCATTTAAAGTAATTGCTTGATTAAGGGAAATCTAATTGGAAATTAAAATTTTTAATAAAACATTGAAATGTCACGTGGTGTAAAACTAAAGCAGTATTTTGTGAGAGATTATGTCATTAAACGTATGTGTCAGACACGATAACAAGTGGGAAATTAGTAAGCTAACTGGAAAACACTAGAAGTAGAAAAAGTAAATGTACTCAAAGGATGCAGAAGAAAATCAGAAAAATAATGATGTCAGGAACTCAGTGAGATACAAAGTAATAGAACAGTGCTAGAAGCTTGGAGAGCAAATCTTCCTAGCGCCCTGTAAAATGCTAAACAAATGGAAACACAGCATTCTTCTTAGGTCTGTAACCAAACTTCAGAAAAGGTTGCACTCAGACTGGGCAAATCTTAAAATCCAAAAATAAGTAAAAAATAGATAAATTAAATTCTTCAGAATAAGTCCCAAACCCCTAAGACAATGTAGATGCTGGATAAATACTTGAAAAAAAAATCTCCTCTGAGTCCTCATGGAAGGACATTTCAAAATAGAAAGCAGTTTTATTCCAGACCTATCAGGATGGCCAAACACAACTAGACTGACATCATCAAATGCTGGCAAAGGTGTGTGGGAACAGGGAGTCTCATTTTCTGATGAAAATGTAAACCATTACATTGACTTGGGAGACAGTTCCCCACCCAGAGCAGCTTTCCATAGAGTCAGCAGTTGTGATCTCTGGCATTGGCCCAAGGGATGAAAATGGTGCACACTCCAAACCCTGCTCACACTTAGAACCTAGTGAGTTATTTTTCACCAGAAGGATGAGCTGGTCTGTCTAAGCAATGGAGCTTTTTTCAACGCTAAAAAGAAAGGACCTCTTGAGTCATTAAAAGACATGGAGGTTAATTGTATATTAAGTGAAAGAGGTCCATTTTTTTCTAGTGTAGGATTCCAACTACATGGCATTCTCAACATCAAAATAAAATGAAAGAATCAGTGATCAGTGACTGCCAGAGATCTGAGGCAGGAAGGATGAGTAGATGGTGCCCTCAGTACTTGTAGGACAATGAAATTACTCTGTATGGGGCTATGATGTCATACAATATGACTGTGACTTTGTCCCAAACCACAGAATGTACAGACAGCACAAGTGATTCCCTGTGTGAGTGATACTGATGAGCTAACATGGGTTCATCAACATAACAAATGTACCTCTCTGGTAGGGGCTGCTGCAAACAGGAAGATTATATCTGCTCCCTGCAGGGGGCAGAGAGGGACATTCTGTATTTTACTTTTGTGTGTGTACTGGGAGAGAAGCTAAAACTGCTTTAAGAAAGAAAGTCTAGGACTGGGGAGATAGCTCAGCTGTAAAAGTGCTTGCCTTGAAAACATTAAGATCTGAGTTTAAGCCCCAGAAACCATGTTAAAACAGCCAGGCATAGTGAGATATATATGTAAATTCAGCACTGGTGAGGCAGAGAATGGCGGGTTCCTGGGGTTCACCAGCACTTGGTGAGAGATGGCTGAGTAAAAAAACTGCTGAGGTCAAGACCATGATGGGGACACCCACTGAAACAGGTTACCTGAGCTAATGGGAGCTCACCAACTCCAGTCTGACAGGGAAGGAACCAGGATAGGTCCAAAGTAGTCTCTCTGAATGTGGGTGACAGTTGCATGGCTGGGGCAGACTGCGGAGCGACTGGCAGTGGCCCCATGATTTATCCTTACTGCTTTACTGGCTTTTTGGGAACCCGTTCTCTTTAGATGGATACCTTGCTCAGCCTAGATATAGTAGGGAGGGCCTTGAACCTTTCCCAAAGCAATGTGCCTTACCTTCTCTGTGGAGCAGATGGGCAGGGCAGGTAAGTGGAGGGAATGGGAGGAGGGAAGGGAGTGGGAACTGGGATTGCTATGTAAAATGAAAAAGAGATAGTTTTCTTTTTTAAATAAAAACTGTTTTGATTGGAAAAACAAAGGGAGGTGTGTGACATCTACACCTGAGGAACAGCATCTGAGACCGTCTTCTGGCCTCCGCAGGCACAGGCACACAAGTGACTAACACACAGGTGAGCACACACAAAGTCTAATAATAAAATCAGGGAAATACACTAAACCAATTGCTGGATCCTGAGAATAAAAAATGAAGATCTTTGGCATTACTGGCCATGGAAAAAGACACATTTTTAGGATGGAAAGGATTATGTATTTGCATATAATTTTTAAACTATAGGAAAGTATGATTATACATTTAACAATAAAGTAGAAAATTTAGACTTAAGTTTCAAAAAAAAAAATTTAACTTACCAAAACAGAATCAAGAAGAACTATGGCTATTTAAATAAAAGGTCAGTGTTATTATTATTATTCTTTTAATCTATGTCCTGGGCTGAGGAGAGGGCTCAGTAGATACAGTCTTTGATGCCATGTGTGATATAGTTCATACTGTGATAAGGGGACTTTATTGAGAATATACAAATAACTTTGACACATTGTCATTTAAGGCAGTTCAGTTACAAATGGACAATGACGCTTCTCCAAGGGAGATGACTCAGCAGCACCTGACAAGATGTGTCACCGACTAGGGTCACACTCTGAGCCAGCGCACCGCACCTATCCTAATGTGTGCCTGCAAAGAAAGGGAAAGTGCCAAGTGTTGGGTAGGGTGTGGAGGAACTGGAACGCTTGCGTCTGATGGCAGGAATGGGGAGCTGTACAGCCAGGTAGGAAAACGCTCTGGCAGGTCCTCAGGTACAGTGTGACCCAGCATTTCCACTTGTACATTTATATTCAATGGTGCTGAAAACATGCATGCCTGAAAAGGGCACGTAATTAATCACAGTGGTTCTATTTACCACAGTCAATAGCAACTAAACGCACCGTTGGTCAAGGGCTGGACCAATCAGCCCAATCAGCATATGCAGACCACGGAATGCTTCTCAGTCCTAACTGCAGTGCAAAGGAACTCCATTTTGTCCTAGCTCTAGCTAACTTCGCCCAACTCTGGCCTGGGCTGAGTAGCGCACACTCCTGCACCTGTGGCTTGGGAGGCTCCTTGTTTTACAGCAGAAAACAAATTTTGTTGAATGAGCTGAACTGGTTTGAAACTTCTGCCCCTGGTATGACCTAATTGTGGGTTTGGGCTTTACAAACCCTACCCTGCCTTTGTTGGGGCTGAGGTTCTTTGTGATGGCCTCCTCCGATTGCAGGCTTGACTGTCTAACAAGGAAGGAAGCACTGATAGGAGCTACAAGATGGACAAGCCTTGAGAACATAGGCTTGGGGGCCTGTAAAGGCTGTCCTCCGTGATTCTGCTTACAGGAAATCTTCAGGTGAGGCAGACGGGCTAGAAAGTAGACCCGGTCAGGGAGGGGAAATGGAATGCGATGACTGCCGGGCAGTGTTTCTTTGGAGGAAAATGAAATTTATGCTACTTTGTAACTGGATTAAACACAAAACATTCACATACTGTCAAAAAAATGTAGCTGGGTGGTAGTGGTGCTCACGTGGGAGACAGATCTCTGTGAGTTCGAGGCCAGCCTGGTCTACAGGAGCTGGTTCCAGGACAGGGTCCAAAGCTACAAAAAAAAACCCTGTCTCAAAAAAAAAAAAATGCATGTAGCTCTTCACAGTTGATGGTGTCTAGCAGGGGGTGGGGGGTGGGGAAGGACTCAGGTTTTTTTTTTTTTTTTTTTTTTGGTTTTTCGAGACAGGGTTTCTCTGTAGCTTTGGAGCCTGTCCTGGAACTAGCTCTTGTAGCCCAGGCTGGTCTTGAACTCACAGAGATCCGCCTGCCTCTGCCTCCCGAGTGCTGAGATTAAAGGTGTGTGCCACCACCGCCCAGCTGTTTTGTTTTTTTTAAAGGATTTGGTAATTGGAGTTTGACCATGTTCCAATGAGTATATGGGCAACACAAATTGGACTTGTGATGTGGAATATCCCTCTGTATGCTGTGAATATGTTTTATTACTGTTGGTTAATAAAGAAGCTTGTTGGCCAATAGCCAGGCAGAATAGAGCCAGGTGGGAAATCTGCAAAGATACAGGGAGAAGGGCAGAGTCAGATGCCAGCAGCTACTGGGGAAGCTACTTACAAGATGTGAAGTAACAGGCCAGGAGCCTTGTAAAATACTAATAGAAATGGATTGATTTAGCTATAAGAGCTAGTTAATAATAAGTCTAAGCTAATAGGTCAAACAGTTTGTAATGAATATTAAGCCTCTGAGTGGTTATTTGAGAACTGGAAGGCTAGATAGAAAACCTCTGATTGTAGACTTTGTGTGTGTGTGTGTGTGTGTGTGTGTGTATTCTTTTCTGGTGTGAGGGGAGGACATAAGGGTAGGAGGGTAGGTAGATCGAAATGGGAAGCAAGTGTAATCAGAGTCCATTGTATGAAATTCTCAATAATCAGTAAAAAAAAAAAATCATGTTAAAAAAAGAGAAAAAATTACCTCCAGGTTCTCTCTTAAAGACACTAATTTACATGCTTTTGTTAGTTCAGACTGCTCACAATGAATAAAGAATTGAAATCTGAAAGAAAAAAATGGTGGTTTTGTGGTCTGTGAAATATTTTTCAAAAAATAAAAATCAGAAACATGGAGGGGAAAATTAAGTCAGATCCTTCTCTAGGAGGCTTCTGTCATGTGCCTTGAACAGTACCTGCCTCAATTCTCCTTCATTTGCCAAATCGGCAGGGCACACTTACAAGGTGCAGTGTGGCAGCATTAAGAAGTAGCCTGCTTTGCGGCTCTGCTCACCCCCAGGCTAACCTTGTTCTCCATATCAGCCCCTAAGGACAGCACAGCATCCTGTACAGGCTGGGATGCCTCTACTGAGCACCTGGGCAACCTGAGCTTCCAGTTCCCCTGCCCTTTTCTGGGTCTCCTTCCAGACACTCCTCTCAGAACCCTCCCTCCTCCACCCTCACTGGGCTCATAACTGGGCCTGGTTCCTAAGGTCTGCAGTTTCAGCCAATCATTTGTCTTACTGGTTGTTTTGTTCTTTGCTCATTTGTTCATAGCCCAGCCCTGCCCTCTGCCCAGGAGAAATTCTTGCCGTTTACCAGACAGACACAGGTTGATTTACACAAAATGGCACAATCTTTTTGTTTTTGTGTTGTTTTTCTTTCAAACACAAATGAAACATTTCATGGCCTATAGCTGGAAAGAGGGAGGATGATGAGAAGCAATGAAAAATTTCACAAACTAGCCATAGTATAGTAAGACAAAGTGCATCCAAGGAGGCTAACGGCAGTTAAGTGCGCGGTATAATAAAGTGGGTTACATTTCTTCCTAGTACAGTGAGAAAACATGTCCCATTTGTTTGATTAAATAAAATTAACCTGTGGTCAGGAGGCTGAGTCCGCAACTAGCTGACAGGCAGTGGTAGGGAGTACCCAGGTGTAGCTAACTAGCTAGGATTGTTTAGTAGGGGTTGAGCAGAGGGCTCCTGGGTTTTTCAGGAGATGCCAGCAAGGAGAGAAGGGTAGATATTTGCTATTCAGCCTCTCTGAACTAGGAGGATTTCACCTCAACCTTTGAATCCCGAGTTCTATAGAGGGGTAGAGATATAGATAAATTTCCCTTAGTGGCTTTGGGAGAGCTGGTGCATGAGGGAACAGAATTCCCGCCGACTGAGGTCCTTGTAGCTGAAAGTAGTGGCAGCAGAGTTGCAGTTGCTGACTGGGACAGCAGTTGCTTAAGGGGCAGCCCCTGAAGTGGGCGGAAAACAAGTTAGGTTGATGGGGGCTTGACAAATAGCAATCTGATAAACCAAATTAATATCGTAGACTATTAAAACCTTATCATGTATATATATGAATGTTAATTATGTTTCTTATTTTCTTTATCATATATTTTGCTCTTTTTACTATAAGCCTCCTCTGTGTAGTAGGTTTTCACATTTCTTTTTAATAGTCTTTATTTAACTGCATGCTATTTAAATGGAAAAGCCTGATTACATGAACATATTCGTGGCTCGTATTCTTGGTTACAAGCATACAACAGGCACTGTTTAAACCCAGTCCTCTTCTCTCTCCTGTCCCTAGTAATCCCCATTCTATATTCAGGTCAACATTTTTTTTTAAATCCCCAGTAGTAGGCTTCTCTGATAATGTAGTACACCAAATTGACCAGAATTAAAAAGTAATCTGGGCAGTGGTGGTGTACACCTTTAATTTCAGCACCTGGGAGGCAGAGACTGGCGGATCTCTGTGAGTAAGGCCAGGCCAGTCTGGTCTACAGAGTGAGTTCCAGGATAGCTAGGACTGTTGCACAGAGAAACTCTGTTTCAAAAAACAAAACAAAACAACAACAACAAAGCCCCAAACCAAACCAAAACAACAAAAAGTTAAGGACCAAGTTAAATCTGGGCAAAGCACTCCTGGATGACTTTCAGAAAAGGGAGCAGGAGAGAAATCACAGGGCTGTCCTAAAGGGAGTAGTTTAAATGCCCTGTAGGAGTGTGGGGTGGGGGTGGGGTAATGATGTGTCCCAAGGTGAGCTTGTGCTATGGTAAACTTTTGGGCAGGGTCTTGTGCCACTGCCACCAGAGAACCAGGCAATTTCTCTGAGAGGGGAGGGTTTGAGGAGGCAGGAACGGGTCTTTTTCAGTCTGGGGTAACCTGTTCCAGGAGAAGACATGCCATGCTCATTTTTCTTTCTTTCTTTCTTTCTTTCTTTCTTTCTTTCTTTCTTTCTTTCTTTCTTTCTTTCTTTCTTTCTTTCTTTC
>JAQHUG010000070.1:1435348-1453780 GCA_028555095.1 Dicrostonyx torquatus | reverse complement strand
TTTCTTTCTTTCTTTTCTTATGTATACAGTGTCCTGTCTGTCTGTATGCTTGCTGGCCAGAAGAGGGCACCAGACCTCATTACAAATGCTGTGAGCCATCATGTGGTTGCTGGGAATTGAACTCAGGACCTCTGGAAGAGCAGTCAGTGCTCTTAACCTCTGAGCCATCTCCAGAGCCCAGTCTTAGTCACTGTGACTGCTGCAGCAAATGTGGAGATCCTGAATCTCATGGCTCTGTTGGTTTCGTTCTCATGGGACATATGCCCAGAGCTGATGCCCTTGCCCTCTATGCTAGATCTGAGCGTAGGGTTTTAGAGACTTACCCCTGTTCTCCACAATGGCTGCACTAATCTGCTTTCCCACACCAGTACATACCTGCTTTTGCTCAGCTTCCTCCCAGCATTCATTTATTTTTATTTATAACAGCCACTCTAACTAGCATGAGATGATTACAACCCTAGAAGAGAATGTTCTTCCCAAGGGCTGGCTAATTCCTTAAGGCAGGAAACTATTCTTCTTGCAACAGAACTCATTCATACAAAGCTAACCTTGTTAGATATTTCTCACACACCCAGACAACATTTCTTCTCCCTAAATTGCCCCATGGCTGGGCATGCTGCAGTAGAGATCACCATTGTCCAAAGCCCTCTAGAATATTTTAGAATAACTAGTTCTAAGCCATTCACTCTGTCCTGTGTACCCCTCCCTGCAGGAACTCAAGAAAGAATGTGGTCAATGCTTTTTCTTTGTTGGTTCTGCCTCTTGATCAAAATCTTAATGCTTTCCCTATGGCCCTATGTGGTGAGGCGTGTCCCTTTCCCTGGGACCGGTAAGTAATAGAATTCTTCTGCTAATGACACTGACCTCTGTGATTAGCCAGTCACCTCTATATATTTAACTCTGACTCACAAATGCAGCTCGCAGCATCTCACTGCAGTGTTTCTCAGACCACTTGTGTGATTAATACATTTTCTGGTCAACCCTGCCTGTTATGCTTTGAGTCTGAAATGTCCCCCAGAGGCTCACTCTTCAGATACTTGGTTCCTGGATGATGTATAGGATGAAGCTGTGGAGACCTTAGGCGGTGAGGCCAGGTTGGCAGAATTGAAACAATAGGGCAGGTGGATAAAGGTTACTCTGTTTCTGGTTGTGGCTTGTTCTCTCTGCGTGCCAGTCTGGCTGCCATGAGAAGATCTCACCCACAGGTTGTACCTGCCTTGCTATGCCATGACGGACTGTAGCATCTGAAACCTTGAGCCAGAATCAACCACTGTCCTTAGTTGCTCTGCCAAGTATCTGCCACAGTGAAAAGTATCAAACACACTATAAACTGATTCAGTTGCGGAGATTAGAAGAAGACCTTTATCAGATTCATTCTTGATCTTTTTTCAAATCATCGAGTTTTAATATTTATAAGAAAAAGTTCGATGTGACAGTTCTTATGCTGACAGTTTGGGGGTGATGTATTCTGTGTCTGAGTTCTGGGCAGGACTGCTCAGTGCTGAGTTTAGGGTTCACACTGATATTGGCGGCTTTTTCTCTCACCTACCACCTCGAACATTCCTCCTCATAAACTTCAGGCTGAGGGTCAACATCAGGGTTGGTATTGGTAAACATTTTCCCTTGTCTCCTTGGTACATTGAGGAGCAATGCCAACTACTATTTCCTGCCCATTCTTCTAGCCATGGATGAGTTAGATATTTTCTTTGAAAGTCATCATTGACTATTTTGACAGAGTGAAGCAGCAATTAGAATATCTAAGTGGATGGTTATTGCACAGATTTGCCTTATACACTGGTGTAAACATTTTTAATAAATCTTCATAGAAGAGAGAGATTGCTTTCCAAGCAGTGTCCCACTGTATAAAGTCACAGAAAAGTCTCTTTTGCTGAGCATGCGTTAGTGAACAAAGACCAGAAACCAGATTGAAAATAATGGTCTCATTAAACATTAACAGCACAGTGGTAAAGTTTTGCAAACACTTGCAATTTTGCAGACTTCCCCTGAGATATCTAAGGAGGAACTTGTATTTTTTTTTAAGTGCCAATCTTAAAGTTTGGGGAACTACCTAAGCAGCAATGATCTCCCCCCCATACCCAGAGGCAAAATGAATCCACAAAGGTAACCTTAATATTTAAGGCACAAAACTTGAGGTATGTGTTTGTGTTAGGAAAAAAGTGAAAAAGGCAAGAAGGGGGGATAACTGCAGAAGTGCTATGGCTAACTCACTTGGAAACTCAGTCACACACAATCCCATGAGCTCAAAAGGATGCTCAGAAGCAGCATGACTGAGTGGGTTTGCCTCCTGAAGATAAGTATCTCAGCTGCGGTCTTCAGGAGGTAGAGTGATCAAGAAGTTTCATGAAAAAGAAAAGTATCCCTTCTTTCAAGATAATGGAAATAGCAAATCCCAGCTCATCTTGAGTCAAAGATGCTTATAAATCGTGGTTAAGTCTTGAAAGCAAAATACACTGACCTGATGCTATTCAGTGAAACTCACATATTAACAGTAAAATCAAAAGCACTCTGACACATCTTTGGATCAATCTTCTTCAGCTACAAAAAGATTCTCTATTCTGGTCAGTGTGCAAGGACCAGAAAGTCTTACTCAGGGAGGAGAAAGGGTTGCTAGCTGAGGTTTTAGAAGGCAGTTGTCTTGCAAACATATGAAAAAGCCACACTTCTGAAAGGGAAAGGAGAAAATGCCAAGAGTCAAAGCCTTCTTCTTTACAATTTCACTGTGTTTGTGGAGGAGGATCCTTCTTGCTTCCTAGTTTAACTTCAGTTAAAGATCAGCCATCAAGAGCCTGCATGGTGAGTCTCCCTCAGTTCTAGCCTTAAAACTGCCGGATCACGGGGGTGGGGAGGTGACGATTACTTGTAACTCAAACATAAATGGAAGATCAGAGAAAGCATTCCACATGCTTTTCACCATTGGCTGAACATGGCTGGTAACATATACCAAGTCACAGACACTGGCTTAAGTTGATCACGTGGATTATTTCACAAGGAAGGAATAGTCATACTCGCATGTCACTGTGGAAGAAACTGGGGCTTGGACTGGGTAACTTGACTTACTTCCTTCACTTCCTAGGTCCACCTTGCTAGAGGCAGATTTCAGAACTGAGTTTGTCTGACTTCAGAGCTCTTCCTATTGTTCCAGACTGCCTCGCCGCCTATATTGCTAACCATCACCCTCTGTGTCATGGAGGCCAGGGCCAAGACACAAGGGTCTGCAGTCTTGAACCTGGGAAGGCCCAGATCAGCGTATCATGCCACTGCTGAGGCTGGGCTCAGAGTTTAACAACTGATGTGTGGTGATTCTTTGTGCTTTCCATTTTCATCTGCTCCCTACACAGGGGATAGGGACCCTGCGCACTGTGCTTCTGACATCTGATTCCTGAGTTTCCCTCTTAAGAAAGAGACATGATGCAACTACAACCTATCACCACAGGGATGACAAAGCGATCCCCAGAAGCCCAAATGTTGGGAGTCTCTCAAGTCTGCTTTCAGTCTCTCCTGGCTTTGGGATCTCATAAATGCAGCCTGCAGCTACTTGTCAACTTGACTGTTTACACAACCGTCCATCTCCTCTCTAGGAGATGGCCCTCTCTAGGTTCATCAGGAGGAAACAGGAGGTGTCACCATACATATGTAAACAGGTTAGAAATTTAAAAGTAATGTACCAGAGGATGACTGACAGCCAGGAAAGCTTTAAATTTCCATAGCTCAAGCCCAAGACTTTCAACAGTTAAGTTCCAAAGTGAGGAACTGGGAAGATAGCTCAGTCAGTAAACAATGGGAACCAGACCTGGAACCCCAGAACCCACATATAAGAAGCCAGGCATGGTACTTGCTAATCCCAGAGTGGGAAAGCAGGACACAGGCAGACCTTGCAGCCTTGCTCTTTGGCCAGCCTAGTCTACTGGATGAACTCTAGACCAGTGAAGGACTAATTGAAAAAAATGTGTCGCATCTAAAGAACAACTGAGATTGTCACCTGGCCTCCACAAATGCACAGGTGCATGCATACCTGCATACCAGCACATGCATGAACAACTGAGATTGTCACCTGGCCTTCAAGTATGCATAAGTGCTTGTACACTTGCATACCAGCACCTGTGTGAACAACTGAGATTGTCACCTGACCTCCATGTATGCATAAGTGCATGCACACCTGCATACTAGCACATGTATGAACATCACATGCATGCAAAAATACACACACAGTTTTAAGGGGCATTACTGCATGTTGTTGCTTTATATCACCCACATGAACACACCATGTGGAAAATAATTTTGCAATTAATATTCAAGGAAAGTGTTGGCTCTCTTAAATTATGGTTTAATTAGCTAAGATGTTTACCATGTCCACTATTTATTGAATGAATAAATAATTTATTAAACAAATAATACAGACCATTTCTTTTTTGTCAGAACTTTTTTTGCTTCACCAGGAAGCTCAAAGTAAAATTTAACTTTGAGAGTATTAAAATTAGAGAGTATAATCCAGCTGGCCCCCCTCCTCTTTTATGATTTGGTTTCCTCTCTCTTTTCTTAATTTTCACTTTTTAAATTGTAACTTCTATTGAGAACTTGTAGCTGTAAGAAACAATACAAAGATACCCTTTGTAGATTTTGCACTGTTTCTTCCAGCCAGTGCTGACATTTTGCAAAATTGTATCAACTACCTTTGTCTTATCAGGACTAAATGCCTCAGAAAGTTTGGCTTCTGGTTTCAGAAGTTTCTGGCATAGTTGACTGAATCCACACACTTGAGCTGAACACCATGCAGCGGGCGATGGGGCAGCGGGAGATTGGGGCAGTGGGAGATGGGACAGTGGGAGATGGGACAGTGGGAGATGGGACAGTGGGAGATGGGACAGTGGGAGATGGGGCAGTGGGAGATGGGGCAGCAGGAGATGGGGCAGCGGGAGATGGGGCAGTGGGAGATTGGGGCAGCGGGAGTTGGGGCATGGGACATGGGGCAGTGGGAGATGGGGCAGTGGGAGATGGGACAGTGGGAGATGGGACAGTGGGAGATGGGGCAGCGGGAGATGGGGCAGTGGGCGATGGGGCAGTGGGAGATGGGGCAGCGGGAGTTGGGGCAGCTGGAGATGGGGCAGTGGGAGATGGGGCAGCGGGAGTTGGGGCATGAGACATGGGGCAGTGGGAGATGGGACAGCGGGAGTTGGGGCAGCGGGAGATTGGGGCAGCGGGAGATGGGGCAGTGGACAGCTGTTTGCATCATGGAAGACCAGGAAGCAGAATGCCAAGAAGTAGTTAGGGAGAGGATTCTACCTGGAACACACCCCAGAGGCCTACTTCCTTCAGATATTCCTCACTTCTCAAGGTCTCCAGAAACTCCCAAAATAACACCAAAATGGGGTGCAAGTATTCAAAACATGGCCCATGGGAGAAAATTTCAGATTCAAGCCATAATAGTACAATACTCTCACAACCAGGGCACGGGTACTGAGTCAATTCCCAGTATTGCTTAAGTTTTCCTAGCCTTGTGTGTGTGTGTGTGTGTGTGTGTGTGTGTGTGTGTATTAAGTTCTACAGAGCTATGGCCTGTACTGGTCCCACCGTGTAAGCAAAGATCCTGAATGGTTCCAACACCACAAATCGCTGCCTTTATGGAACCACACCTATTTTATTTCCATCCTCTTGCACATATCTCCATTCACAGGCCATATTTTCTACACATGTTGGAAGTTCACAAGGATTAACATAATACATGGATGTTGCACAGATACACTTATAACGTCATCACATTTTCTGGCCATGGCAGTTAACCCCACCAGAGCATTGCCTGCATGAGGCTTTCCAAGCAGCAGAAAGCATATTTGCACGCTGCACACTTTCAAGTTTTAATAGAGCCAGGAGATGTCACGTGCCTCACGTTCTTGTCGTGTGCTAGGTTCAGAAGACATGGGGACACGTAAAGACAGGTGCTCAACAATTGGGAGACAAAAATGTAAGGGAACGATTGGCATACAACAGTTTATTTCAAATGTTTGGATTCTAGTTGATATTAAAGGACACAGTTGGAAGAGGGCTTTAAAGGTAGTGAAAAGTGGCCAGTCTCTAAAATGTTTTGAGCAAAGGGTTTCAGCTGAAGCCAGGTGGAGCTATGTCAAAATGGATACCAAGAAAAACCAAACTAAAACAAACAAAAAACCAAAAAACACCAAGGAAAAATAAACATAAAACATAAAAGTCTCTCCCCCCCAACCCAAAGTGCTCAGTCAGATGTTCAGAGATCCCATTTAAAAAAAGGTACTACACATGTGAATTGACAGATGCAGGGGCTGGGGTGTAACTGGGGGGTGGGCAAAGCCCTTGCCCAATATGTGTGAGACCATAGGTTCAATTTTTAGTACCTCTCCCCTATACCCAGAGACAGAGATAGAGATGGAGAGAGTGGGAGAGATACAGAGACAGAAAGAGACTGAGAGAGAGGGAGAGCTAGATGACAGAAGGCAGAGATACACAGACACAGAGTTAAAGACAGACAGAGACAGACAGACAGACAGACACACACACAGAGGACACCATCATACTGTGGAAAGAATTCGGGAAGGCTTCTTGGAAAAGTATCTATGCTGAGTTATGGCAGATAGTAAGCTAAACCACACAAACGGTGTTAATTGGTGAGTAGGAAAGAGAAGCGGGGGAGAATTTGGCCATGTATGGAAAGTCTTTGAGGCCAGTTTGGAGACAAGCATCAGTGTGTGAGCTCATCAGGGAGACAGGAAACTATTTGGGTTAAGAACTTTAAGGTAATGTGATCTTTTGAGAACTACCAGAGGAAGAGGCTGTAATGTTTGCTATATTTCAGAGAGTAAACTAGATGCTTTTTGCTTTTCTATTAATTTTTAGCAACAATCTTGTGATTTAAATATTACAACTGTGTTTCACAGATGAGGAGCCCACAATTTAGAGGCATTAGATAACTTCCCAAAGTCATGCAGTATATAAGTGATAGGGCCTGGATTTAAACTTAAAGGAGTGCCATTCTTACATGTAAAAACCATGGATAATCACATCACTTATGCTTTCCTTTCCTTTGTGTGTGTGCAGAGTGCGTACAGACATTTGTGAATGTGTGTGTGTGTGTGTGTGTGTGTGTGTGTGCGTGCGCGTGCCTGTTGAGGCCTAAGGTAATGCCTGGAATCTTTTTTGATCTCCTACCTTCTTTCTTAACTTGGTGTATGTACAGACATGCTTTTGCATGTGCATAGGTTCACATGTGTGTATGTGTGCATGCATGTATCTGTGCACTTGGAGGTCCGGGGTTATCAGGAATCATCTTCCATTGCTCTTTCACTTTATTCATTGAGAATGGGTCTCTTGCAAAACCCAGTGTTGCATATGGTAGTCATGTTAGCCAGCTTGCTTTGGGGATCCCTTGTCTCCACCTCCCAAGGCCAAAATTGGAGGACTCAGCATTTACACAGTTTCCTGGAAATCCAAATGGCAACACCATCATGCTTGCCATTGTATAGCAATCATTTAGTAGGCAACCCATCTCTCTAGACTCCTCCTTATTCTTTTGAGATAGGGTCTGTCAATCAAACTCATGGTTCTCTTAAGGAGCTAATCTTGAGAGTCAATCAGCCTGCTCCCAGGATCCTCTGTGTCTGCATCCCCAGGTTTAAATTACAGGCAGGCCGCCAGACACACACATCATGTACAGGGTGTTAAGGACCTGAATTCTGGCCCTCTTACTTGCTAGCAAGTGCTCAACTATCTCCCGAGCCCCTTAGACTACTTTATACTCTGATTTTATGATTAGGATGTGAATCACAAGAAAAGAAATCTGATGGTGTCTGGAATTTTGTTTTCTTATAAAATAGCAGTGGGGACTAAAGTCAGAAACTCGCACAGTCGAGGTTCTCTGTACATATCCAATGCTACTACTTATCTTCTGTGCTATATAAGTGAGAACATTGCTTCCTATCTGTAGCTGCAGCCCCAGCATTTAGGAAACAAGTTCAATTATTTATCAGTAAGTAGCCCGTGACCCGAGTTTGAAGCAGAGAAGCAGATAGACCCTAAGAGAACCTCAAGAGAGGAAGCAAAGTGTGGCAGCTATGCAACTGAGCCTTAGAAATACTTTTAAAGTCAAAGAGCACATGCAAAGGTGTGGTGCTATTGGGAGATTGTCGAAGGGGAAGCAGGCCATGGGAAAAGCACCCGTGAATGGAAGCCCACAGTCTGGGGCAATGCAGCTCCTCACTATCTGCCTCCAGACCACTCAGTTAAAAAAGAGAACTGTCAACCACATTATAATTGCTGGCACTACACCTTGAAATCTACATATCAATCTCCTTGGGTTATTATAACATTAACCAAAAAAAAAGTGAATTGCTAGCTTTTAAACCAGCAAGTGTGCACATTGCTCAGAAATGCTCTTACAGGGTTAAAAATGGTACCCAGAGAGGATGGGGGAGGTGACCTTCACAGTATGGCACTCTACTTGTGTGTGAGTCCTTGCTTCTTGTTCTGCCCCAGCCCCCTCTGCCCAGTGAGGAGGCCTAGATGTCACCTCAGAGCTGTCTGTGGGGTTGCTGTTTCTGCCATCGGCACCCCAGTGCCTGAGTATTTCTCTGTCCTCAAGTGCTGATGCTTCCGCTACTTTGATTCTGTACCTTCGCAGTTGAATTTACAAAACAACAACTGTTTGATTTTTCTTGAATTTGGAGTTTGTCCCAGAAGGGGATGACTCTGTTTGGCTTTTGTTGTAGGTATCTTAGGTCATTCATGAGAACTCCAGAGAGTGGCTATCCTTTGGAGATAAAAGCAACAAATAAACACACATGAAACAGTCAAGTTTATTTCCCAGGAGACATGAGAGAGATTTAAGATTTGAAAACAAAGAACAAGAAAACAAATAGTGCATTAAGTAGATAATAACAAGCAGTGAAAAGAAACAAAAGAAAAAGATTGATAATACTTTTTTAATTTGTGTGTGTGTGTGTGTGTGTGTGTGTGTGTGTGTGTGTCAGAGTCTGCTGTATCCAGGCTGGCCTTGAACTCACTATCAAATAGCCAAAGATGGTCTTGAACTTCTGATCCTCCTCTGTCTGTTTCCTAAATGATGAGATTATGTGGGCACTGTTATGCCCAGCTTATGTGGTCCTGGAGAGCAATCCCAGAACGTCATGAACGTTGGGTAAGTACTCTTCCAACTGCGCTGCATCCCCAGCCTAATATGAGAGATCGCTAATCATGAAACAAAGCCAATAAATAAACAGAAACCTGACCTTAAGGAGGAAAACTGTAGAAGGACCAGGCACAGTTACTGTGGTAAGCTGTGGCCCTGGGTGCTACAGGACAATGAGGCAAGTTGAGAAGGGAAACTTATTTTGTCTTTCTCTTCAGACAGCTAAACACCTGCCCATAGCCCCTGGCTTCAGGACATTACTGAAGTTCAGAAAGCATGACCCCAGTCAAGAAGAAGGGGGAAATGGCCAACTATGGGTCTTGGAAAGACAGGAGCATTGGTTTTAGTTGTGGCTCGGAAATTTCCTAGCAAAACATAATGGCCCATTTCTGTCTCTTGGTGTTCAGTGTCCCCTAAAATAGTATTTCTTACAAAAATAACACTCTTTCCCCACTCCAAGTATCTTGGCATCTAAATGCTATTCTAAGCACTTTGGAAGGATAAATTAGTCAATGCTATTTACGACAATGACTGCCATGCTGTGGGCCGCGATAGTTTCCTTCGGGTTGCCAAGAAGAGAACAAGGGTACCGTACAAATGCTGGAAAGCCAGCTGAGGGGGCAAGTCCAGCCTGGGAAGATGTGGAAGGCAGCCAATGCCTAGCAGTGGAGGGGAAGTATGAAAAGGGGTCTTTTTCCCCCCTGAAGTTTTATTTAAAGATTAAATACTACTGATCAAGCCTCTTGGCGCAATTATTTTAGCAACTCCTTCCTGACCTTCGGATAGCAAATATAGAGCCCAAACTTTCCCTTGTTGTAAGAGCTTGGAGCTGCTCTCTGTTCAATGTATGTCTTAGTTGCACAAAAATGAGAAAAGAAAAGATTTAAGCACTGGGATCATTGCAGATAACACACTGCCTTAGAGGCTGACTCATTCAAGGGACTTCTGTACCCCTGTATAGGACTTGCTCCCCTCCCGCCCCATAAATGCTGAAGTCTTATTGCTTTTCTCATGCTGGAGTCTCAGAGAGGAAGGCCCCTGGGCTGGTCAACTAGGCACAGAGGCAGGAAGGAGTCCCATTGTCTCTGCTATGTTTGGGACTCCAGGAGTGGGAAAGGCTGGGGTACTGTTCCTTTAGTTTCGCAGCCTGCAGAGGTAGTGGAGGACCATGTTTAAATGACTGAATTATTGACAGCTTACTGAGTCAGAAGTGGGAACTGAGAATCTGCCACTTCTAGACTCCCGGGTCCTCCTTTGCACATATAACTTGAAAGATCACACGGAGGCACAAGGATTCTGCATCTAAATCTCTCTCAGTTCTTGAGTCCAACAGTGAATTCTAAGAAGCATCAGAACTATGTTGGCACCTGGATTTTGGAAAGGCAGAGGTCAGATTGCAAGGCAGAACAGTGTTTGGAAAAGATGGAACAGAGAAAGAGCTAACAGGAGCTGTATCTTGATGCTTTGTGGAGAGCACAGTTGTTTAGTGAAATTGCTGGGTGCTAGATTAGCCATGTGAGCATGACGAGTGTTGGAGCCTCTTTCTGTCACTGCTTTCCATTGCTCAGAGCCACAGGTGAAAACCACAGGCCTTCTGATTTGGGCTTTATCTTTGCTACTGTGCCAATGTTCAAAAATGTTGGAAGTTGGACTCCAACTGTAACCTTGTAAACTTCAGCACATTCTCTGAGATCATGAAGTCTCAATTTCTGCTCTAAAACTCTACTGAAAAAAATGCTTATAATACACCAGCCTTATGTGTAAATGAAAAATAGGACTCAAGGTAAGAATTAATTTGGCAATAATTAACGTTGGCCTGACTGATGAGACTTGAACTGCCTAGGTCATATGGGTCTTGCCTAGGGATTTGAATTATTCACACTGTATTTGTTATCAATTGCCAAAGACATCTGAAAATTATAGGTATGCTGAATATGATACAGTTTTCGGTAGATCCCATACAGATCTTTGAATATTGTAACCTTTTCTCATTTTTATCTTGGATCTATCATGTCAGGAGTATTTTGTTAGTTTGTTGCATATGTGTAATAAGGAAGGGAGGAGAAAGAAAACAGAGCTGGTGGGTGAAGGCCATTGCCACCAAATCTGACAACTTGAGTTTAATCCCTGGAACTCATATGGTAAAAGGAGAAAAATTACTCCTACAAGCTACAGTCTGTCCTCTGACTGTCACAGGGATGCTGTAGCTCACGCATGCAGATACTGCCACCCCAATAAACAAGTAAATATTTAAACAAACTATAGATCCAGAGAGTCTAAAATAAGGCTTGCATATTGTTCAATCTTTTTAATGTAGCAACGGTGAAGCTCTCCCCCAACTGCTGCATACCCAAAATCATCTGACAAAGCGTGACTGTCTCCATGGTACCTGTTGCCATGGAAGCTGAGAACACTTCTGATGAGACAATCAAATCACTGAGAAAGCTCTTGGCTATGCCTCCTAGCGGCTTTGCTCTTGGATAAATGAAACGCTTTCCGTTCTTTGCCTTTGGAAGAAGTCATAAAAGTCTTCCGAAGATGACCACTGCTAAATATTGCTTAATTGATATTGTGAAAAATCTAAATAATGAATCCCTTTTTAATACCAATTAAAGAAGTCTTAATACAGATATGCGTGTGCATGTGTGTGTGTGCGTGCAGACATGTGTATGTGAATGGAGTGTATGTGTGAGCACAGGAGTGTGCTTGCCATTGAGGGCATATGGAGGTCAGAGGACAATTTGGGAAAATCATTTCTCTCCTTCTACCTTTATGTGGGTTCCAGGAATCAAGCTTATATAGCCAGACTTGCATGGCAAGTGTTATCTGACTGGCTCTCTCACTTCCTTAGAGGAACAATTCCGCAGTAACTCATATAAACCCAGTTTTAAGGTTCTTCACACAGTGGTTAAATATGGACCGAGACAGCAGTTACCATTTATAGAAAGGCTATTCTCAGATTTAAAATGACCAGTATACTCCTTACACAATACAATACAGGGTTAGTTCCAGTCCTCAGTGATCCCCCAAACAGGGTTTAGAATATACATCATATTTAGTGTTAAAAGTAGAGGCAGAAACAGCACTGGGCATGAGTTGTTGGTGATGGTTATCCCAAGTGACTGCATTGTAGATGATAATTATTCTGTCTATTTCTGCATGCATGGTATGTGTGTCTAATAATATCTCTTCATTTCCTCTGCCTCTCTTTTTATCCTAAGCACCCATAACTAAAGGTAAAGTCAGTGTTAATCTCTGTACCTCTGCCTATAATCTAGACCTTTACATGCAGACAGACATCATATCAGACTTTAGGACAACTTTTAACTTGGACCTATGAATATATATATTCGCTGACAAGAGATCAAGTAGTTAGCTTTTCATTTTTTTCCCACCTCCCTTCTTTTATTGTTTCGTTGTTTTGCAACAGGATCTTTGTAACCTAGGCAGGCCTTTAACTCCTGTTCCTTCTGCCTCTTTCTCCCAAGTGCTGGGGTTACAGGCATGTGTCACCATGCCTGGCTCTCATTGCTCGCTTCTTAAATGACTTTTATTTTCCTTTGTGATTTACTGTCCCTCAAGATTGAGGAATTTGATTTGTCATGAGAGAAGAAAGCAGTAGTTTGTTTCTATGAAACAATGTTCTCCTAAAACCCATAAGTCATCAGTCCTCATAAAAGATATACTTCCTGCTTGGTACTGATAATACAGACGGGAGTGCACAGGGTGGAGAGGTGGCTCAGCGGTTAAGAGCACTGGCTGCTCTTGCCGAGGAGAACCCGCATGGTGGCTCACATAATCTACAACTCCAGTTCCAGGAGATCCAATGCCCTCTTCTAGCCTCCTGGAACCCTGAATGCATGCTGTGCATGGACATACATGCAGGCAAAACACCCATACACATAAAATAGTAAATAAAAATGGGTAGAAGTACTGAAAATATGTTGAAATTGGGGTGGGGGGGCTGAATAGTGTCTCAGTTCCCTGAGGGTCCTGTGGTTAAAGTGGTAGACCATAGGGGCTACTATAGTCCATTCCATCAATCCCCACTGTACTTTTTACCTAGTAGACTCTGTCATTGAGGAGGTATTCAGCCTTTAGGGATACAGTCTAAGGAGAGAAGGAACAGAACAATGAGACGTTGGTTCAAAGTCTGGTAGGCTTTGTTTCCATAAATAACACAAAAACTCCAGTGACATAAAATACGTGTTGGTTGAAATATAAACCAGCTAATAGGTACTCCCTTCTCAAGGCATCCCTCAGTTTACACTGAGATGTCTTCCAAATTTAATCTCTCATTTTTTCAGTGGGCAATTGCTACTTGGTATCGATCCCTCTGTTTTTGTCAGTGAATAAATGCATTTGTCTCTTTAAATATGTACAAAGGTGGCATGAATTTTCATAAGTTAACTGCACAGCTTTTTATTTTTGCCCTATTATTTTCAACTCAACCTTAGATAAGAGATAGAAATGGTACATTTGTAGTCTGAGTGACATGGAAAACATTGATTGCAGATTTGAAATGATAAAGTCACCATAAATGTCAATTTATTAAGCATTCAGAACTAGGATTTCTTTTTCTCTTTTGATTTTTTTTTTAGGATATGTTTTCTGGCCAGTCCTAAAACACTCTATGGTACACTTTCCTAAGATCCATCTGCTGTGGGATTAAATGCCACAGTAGTTATTAACCACAACTTCTGAAAACGTTCTTTGTTCCCCAGCCAGGTGAGGCCAGTTACAGATCTGTTTGTTCAGGCCCACTTCCTGCCAGGTTAGGTGTGCAGCACTGTGACTGCCTGTCTGAAGGGCTTCTTTCTTCTCTTATTCCCTGACCTTCCTGTTTTCGGGTAGTGGCTCTTATTAAAAGTACTTTTGGCTTTTTGTTGGCAGTTAAGGAGAGTGATGACCTATCTAATTTCCTTTTCTTGGGTTTTCTGTTCCTGTCTTTAGGAAGACTATCCCTGTGTTTTGGTAGTCTCTGTGCAGTTCTTATAATCAGGATTGTTTTGAGTTAGTTGCTAATATTTTGAGTAGCTGACTTTCTGAGTGCTCTTTGTAAGCCCTTTTGTCTCAAGTTTTGTGGGAACAAGCAAAATATACAATGCACATCCACTTTTCAAAGGTATGGTCATGCATCAGAGGAAGAGAGCATGAGTCTGGATTAGAATAAGGCAAGCTATCATCATCACTATCATTGGGACCGCCACCATCACCATCACCATCACCACCATCACCATTACCACCATCATCATCACCATCATCATCATCATCACCATCATCATTATCACCATCATCACCATCATCATCGGCATCATCATCACCATCATCGCCATCTCCACCATCATCGTTATCATCACCATCACCACCATTACCATTACCATCATCACCATCATCGCCATCATAACCACCATCACCATCATCATCGCCATCATCGCCATCACCACCATCATCATTATAATCATCATCATTGCCATCATCACTATCATTACCATCATCATCCCCATCACCATCATCACCATTGCCATCATCGTTATCATTACCATCATCATCCCCATCACCATCACTGTCACCATTACTATTATCATCATCACCATCACCACCATCACCATCACTGTCACCATTACTATCATCATCACCATGGTCTTCCCCCCATTCCCATTTACTTTCTGTTCTTCACATATGGTTGTATTTAGTATTCATATAAGTGATCTGTTTCACAGCTATCTCCAGATTTGTTAACTTTGGTTAGTACACGTTACATAAAAAATGTAAAATTAAGGCATGAACTTGAGAGAGTGGGAGGAGTTGGAGAGAAGACAGGGAGGGATAGAAGTGATGTGAACAGAGTACTCCTGTATGAAATTTTCAAAAAATAAAAGTTCTAATAAAAAGATCACAGTTTAGGCTTTGAAGTTCGGGTGCTGCTGAGTGTTTTTGCAGCTCTGCTAAGCCGAGTAATTGTCAACTGAGACATAAATCACCAATATCTGTAAAATAAAGTTTAAAAATAGTAAAGCACTTTCGCCATCACTCATCTTCTTCCTAAGTACTGGTTTTACATATTATATATTATTTTAGTGGTCTAATTCATAAAATTTACATTATTTTCAGGAGCCACAATTAATACTTTTCTGTTTTACCTAAGTGATTCTTAAGTTTATAATTTTTACAGGATTATAGAAAATCTAAATAATATCCTAAGGAGTTATATTATCTATATAACACTGCATGACAAATAAGATTCAATAATGGTATATAATAAATACCCTCTACCTAGTATAGAATGGAATAGTATATAGTATAGTATAGTATAGTACAGTACACTATAGTTTTATAGCCCCTTAGATGGTTTTGCAAAGGCAATATGTTTAGACTCATGGAAAAGAAGAACCTTGGCTTGCTACAGCTGAAGAAAACCTTCAGCACTTGCTGAGCACAGCTTGCTCTTTTGGTTAGTCTGGCTAGTCGGCTCGCTCTGGGATCCCATGGCTGCACCTCCTGGAGATTGAGATTATACTTGGGTAGCCACATCCATGTTTTAGGTAGTTGTTGGGGATGCAAACTCCAGCCTTTGTGTGGTAAGTGCCCTACCCAGTGAACCATTTCCCTAGGCCCAAAATTCAGTTACCACTTCTCTTTATATTTTGTTCTATCAATTTCCTTGATGTTTTTTCTTAACAAGATAGTTTCCTTCAGAATTTATTTTTATCTGAGGTATGGGTGAGTTAAAACCTCAGACCGTATTTTATACAACACCTTGATTTTGCCCTTTTATATAAACATTGGTTTGGGAAGGTAGAGAAGTCTAGGTCTGAGGACCTTTCTCTGTGTGAATCTGGGATCTGCTGCACAATCCAGCTGAGGAGATGAAGGATGTTACTGTCCTTGCCTGGGACTCCTAACAGAGCTCTCTCTTGACAGACTGAAATCACATCAAGGTGGGAGCCTCTCTGGGTCCTGTTGGGTTGAACTGTCCCTACAGCTGTGGTCCTGGACCAGCCCTCACTTCAGCTCTGCTACCCCGCCTCATCTGCTACCTGCTCTTCAGGTGTTCACCTGACTTTCTTGTCCACAGAGTTCACTAATTCTTATTTCCAGTGTCTTCAGGAATCATCTAAAACTTATTTCTAACATCTCAGTGGGAAAACAGAAGGAGCAGTGCATGAATTTACTACTTTGCTATCTTGAGTCAAGATCCCCACAATTAATTTGTAGGCAAGTGGGAGCAGATATGTATTAATAAAACTACACAGATCTTAATACATATCTGCCCCCACTTGCCTACAAATTAATTGTAATGTCAGGGTAGCCTTTTAACATGCTTGTGTTAACTTTATTTTTTGAAGCAAAAATGCTAGTGGAATTTTTGAACTCTCTCCCCAGTGTTACTCTTTAAGGATTCTACCGCTCTCTTTAGTGTTATAAGATTCCATCCTTATCTGGAAATAGGGGTTCTGCATAAAATATCCAAATATCTCCTTACTACAGAAAAGCAGCATTAACATGAATCATCCAAATAAAAGCCTAATGACTCTGTCTTTTTGTCTAAGAATGGGCAAGGTGAGGACCACAACAGGTTTGTTTGTTGTTTTTGTTTTTCCAAGACAGAGTTTCTCCATGTAACAGCCCTAGCTGTCCTAGAACTAGCTCCACAAACCAGGTCGACCTGGAGCTCACAGAGATCTGCCTGCCTCTGCCTCTTGAGTACTGGGATTAAAGACTTGCACCACCACTGCCCAGTCACAGGTTCATACTTATCAATAAGCAGCCCCTATTGTAAGTGAGGCGAAGGCCTGGTAGAAAAAGTCAGTTGTTTTAGAGAACACAGTCAAATTGTTTTAGAGAAATAACTGAGAGACACTACCATCCAGGTAATAATCCCGGTGAACCGATGACAACACTGAATTTAGTGGTCCCACAAGTCCTCTGTTAGATGACACGCAATCTGAGAATAAGATAATGAGTCAAGTCATGAAAAGATGGGAAGCAGCATGGTGATACAGCTTAGTTGAGCACTTGCCTGGCTCAGGCACAGGCTGTAGTTCCAGCACTAGGGATGTGAAGGCAGGAGGATGGAGGAGTGGAGGAGTGGTGGGCAAAGCAAGAAAGAAGAGGAAAGGGCAGAAGCTGTCAGAAGAATGGGCAGAGAAGAGCCTCCCTCATCCCCCACTGCTCCCAGTGCAAAAAGTGCCCCCCAGGGTAGGGATAACTGTGTGCTAGAGACCCATAAGGCTAGAGCAGGTGAAGGTGGCAGAGATGGGGTAAACTGAGGCATCACTCAGTGAGGAGCTTTGATTCTGCTCCTACATCACTGGGAGGACAACAAAGGGCTTCAGACAGGCTGCTGTGGTCTGAATGCCCTTCCTACAGGGGCCAGGGAGAGACCATTCAGCAGGGAACATGAGTGGCCGCAGGGAGGTCACTAAGAGACAGTGAGTGACCTGTAAGAAGGAGGTGTTGGCTACTGAATGGGGGTTTATGCTCCCTATTTTGTATGCTGAAGTCCTAATGTCTGATATGATGATAATAAAAGGGGGAAGCCTTGGCCTCGAATTGGGTCCTAAGGGCACAGGACTATGAGTGGGCTCAGTGCTTTTATAAACAGAATACGAGGGCTCCTCTGCTCTCACATGTGAAGATGTACAAGACGGCCCTGCAAACCGATAAGCCATGCCCACGTGCACCAATTCTGCTGCAACTTTGCTTTTGACCTTCCTAGCCTCCAGATCCGTGAGAAACAAATCCTTGTGGCTCAAGGCACTCAGCCATGTACTTGGTCACTGGAGTACGACATGACAAAGGCAGTATTGTTAAAAGCAAAGGTGTTTGCACAGCCCACCTTTTCAGCATCTGCTGGGATGAGCGTGAGCGGCGCTGGGTTCTCTGAATTGATCTGACCCCAGGCTTTCACTTCCTAGTGTAAAGCAGTGACTCTGGACTCTCGGCTCATAGCATGAGTGCTGCCATCCAAGGCTGATATTCCCTGTGACCGACAATTCCCCCACCTTGCTCCAGACAATGCTACCACAGAAAACTGTACACGATGAAAGACATCCTCAGCGTCCACAGGCAGCTGTCTATGGCACAGTAGGTAAGTGAGGTCAGCCAAACAGGAAGTGCGATATACCATGACAATGCAGCCAGCTATGTCTTTGTTCCATCGGAATCTGCTCAGAGACAGGCTGACTTCTTCAGTTCCCTCTCAGTTGTGCACATTGTGATTTGGTTTACAGAGGATGTGTCTGAAAGAAAATGAC
>JAQHUG010000070.1:1403859-1424651 GCA_028555095.1 Dicrostonyx torquatus | reverse complement strand
AAAAAAGAAAAAGGAAAGGAAAAAGAAAAAGTGAAAGTTAAATAAATTATCCCTTGCCGCGAAAGGAGATTACTATTATGTTGTAACTAAGCCAAGTACAGGTATGTTAGTCTGAACATGACTTATAATGGCAGAGTCTTGAGTTTTTGGTTCACTTGTCCTTTAAGAGGTAAACTACTAGGAAAATGACACTTTGCTATCCCAGGAATTACACTGATTATTGATTAGCAGTCATAATTATCTTCTATTCTTCTTAAACGTACCTTCTCTTCTTTCAAGAGTTAACTCACATATCATCTCAGCTGGTTTGCATCACTGACCTCCCAGGTAATTGCTCACCTCTCTGTGTTCCCTGTCTATACCTGTGCTATTGTACTTATACCGCTCGATGGGCATCTTGCTTCCTTTGTAGATTGGTGATGTACCGCCCTATCTTGTTCCTCATGGAATCCCAACTCTGAATGCTGTCCATCATAAAGTATGTGCTGAATACATTTACAGAATTGGTTTTAAATTTGGGAAGAAGTTTCTAATAGCAATAGTGAGATGTGAGTTTTACTTTATGTGTATGTGATGTGTTCATGTGTGTATGACCACACATGTATATGTGGGTGCATGTGCATATCGTGTGCACGCTTGTAGTGAGCAGAGAGCAATCTGAAAGTTTGCTTTTGTCCTGTGAGGCAGAGTCTCCCACAGGCCTAGAACTCACCAAGCAGGCTAGGCTGGCTGTCCAGTGACCCTCCATGAACCATCTATCTCTGTTTCACAATGCTGTAATTACAAGCATGGGTCTGCCATCTGTTTTATTGTTTTCTTTATTAGAAAACAAAACAAAAACAAAAGATGGGTTCTGAGGATTGAACTAGGCAAGAAGTTTACCAGCTGAGGCATATTTCCAGCCTGGATTTGAATTCATAGATTTTTCACCTATGATATGTAAAAAGTTTATAGAGGTAAAAGGACAGCAAAAGTATTGAGCACGCTATAATCCCAACTCAGTATTTTATTAATTTGTTTTTTTTTCTGACAGGCTGGCCTTGAACCTGCAATCTTACCTAAACTTTCCAAGTAGCTGTGATTGCAGACATGCACCACCAGGTCTAGCTCACCCAAAACGCTAACCGTAATAATATGAGATAGAAGAAATGTACCTTATTATAACACATGTAAATATAGTCTAGCACGTGCTAGATGGTGTAAGCATGTCATAGCTTAACATATATCACTGGTGTGATATTGGTGACAAACAGGTGACATATCTATATGTTCATAGCAGAAGTCCTAGTCTTGATTACGTCTTGAATTATCTAGTTCAACTATTTCTTATAAAGATTTTCTCATAAGCTGATTATCAATTCCACATGAAATATAAGGGACTCTATTGGGGGAATTCATTCCACCAATAGCCTGGAGGTACCAGCCTTAAGGTGTGGCTTTTTGCCTGTGGTTGTGATCTCTTAAAAGGGTAGAGATAAGTCATGCACACTCTCTTGGGTGTGAAGACTAGAGTCAGGCGGCATGAAGCAGCATGTGGCCAGTTCCCAGCTCCCTTGATTTCATGAGTCTGTTCTCCCTGGCACCCCTCAATAAACTGATACATATCTATATATACATATACATACATACATATATATCTTTGTGGTTCTTGCTGTATCTGGCACCCAAGTGGGGCCCGAACCCACAACCCTGAGGATAAGAATCTCATGCTCTGCTGACTGAACTAGCCGGGCATACTTAGATATGCATGGCTTAATCTTTGAGACAAGCATATGCTAGTGGCTGGATATCCTGTCAATAGGACTCAGAGAATTCAAGACAATGTTGAAACTCACACTTTCAAATTGCTAGTAAAACTACAATAATTGAGATAATATGGTACTAAGCCCAGGCATATAAATTGACAAGAGTGAACCAAGAGCCTGACACCCTTACATGTATGGTCGATTGAGATAATTCATTGCTGAAAGGTTGGTTTTGTCATATTTATCAAATGGTGCTGGGACAACTGGCAATCTACACACAAAAGAACAATATTGACCTCCCAGTTCAAACTCTATACAAAATTATCTCAAATTGAATTAAAAACCTAATTTCAGAAATAAAATTATAAAACCTTCAGAAGACAAAAAAAGAAATGAATCTTTGTTATCTTGGATTAGGTAACAATTTCTTAGCTCTAACTTCAAAAACAAGCAACAAATGAATAAAAGATCATGAAATGATTTTCATGAATGTCATGAAAATTAAGAACATTTGTTTACCAAGAAATCATGATTCACAGAATAAAACAGCGGCAGAACATAAATCTGACAGAGAACCTTGGCCCAGATTATATAAAGAGTTCATATATCTCGACAGCAAGAAGAAATCAACTGATTTTCAAATAGACAAAGACCTGAGTGAATTCCACAGAAAAGAAACATAAGCAGTTGAAAAGCGCACAAGAAAATGCTCAGACACCACTAGTCATGAGCAAAATGCACATCAAAATCCCTTCGATGAGCAATATGAAAATAAAAAAAAGAAACCTGTCTCTGAGGGCGTGGAGAAACTCGAGTCCTGACACACTGTAAAATAGCGTAACTCCTTTTTATTTTTTTGCCCTTCCAAATTTCACTTCCTGAAAAGCTGTCGTAAATGGTATTAAATAAGGACAGACACATAAATCAAAAGAATAAAACCAAACAGAAAAAGCCTTATATCTACATTTTGTTTAATATGGTTTCCTCACGAACCTGCAGGCCCAGCCCTAGATAAGGCTCATGAAAGCACGTATCCTCACAAAATCTTCACATGAAGAAGAGTCATGATGCAGAGCTATTCAAAATGGTAGAAGAGCAGAGACAACCCATTCCAATGATGATAGGGAAAATGAAATGTGCTATATCTATATAAAGGGTGTCAGTCGGCTGTAAGTGACATACTGATACCTGCTACATCACGATGGTCATGGAAATATTATGCTAAGAGAAAAGCATCAGACACACACGGCCACACATTGACTCCATTTATCTGAAATACACCATAATAGGAGACTCTGAAGAAACCGAAAATAGATTAGTAGTTGGCAGGGTCTATGAGAGAGGAGGAAGGGGAAGTGTGAGCTAAAAGCCAGACAATTCACTTCAACACTTGTTTGGGTAAGAGTACTACTGAATTTTACAAAATTGTAATAGACCCCCAGACCTCAGCACAGATGCCACCATGATGGAAGTGCCATCCAGACCTGAGAAGCCAGCACGCAGGCAGCATCACCTGTCAAGACGAAAACAAAGGCTTAATCCATCAAAGTCCATTGCTCTGGAAAAGTCTCCAAACATACTAACCTTGCTTTGGGGTTATGCAGCTCTGCTTCTGGCTAACAGTTCTTGTGAACTGAAGTGTGTCAGGATGTGGTTTTCCTGCTTAATAATCCCTGAGAAAGGGACTACACTGGGATCCCAAACATTCAGTGTGGTCACTGGATGGCTAGTAAAGACTTCCTATCGGCTTGACCTCTTGTCCAGGTAATGACCTCACAACAAAACAGTCAATTATGGAAGTTATCAATAATTATTTGGAAAGATATTTATGAATAAAGAGAAAGCTAGAGCCTTCCTTCCTCTGGGCACTGCGCTGCCCCAGAAAGTCTATGCTAGAGAAGAGGACCCATGCCATTCTGTCTTACTGAAATGAGGTTGTTTTTCCTTTAAAGTTACTCAGTTATCTCTATTTATTGTAGATAATGTTCTCTTGAGTGTCTGTAAACTTGTAAAGCTCAGTTCAACACATTTTATTCTACAAAAAGTCTTTGGCCCTACTTCTTGTAGTGACTTTATTCAGTCTTAGAGTTTTAGATAACATTTTCTGAGACTGTTCAAGCAAAAATACCAAGGAGTTATTACTTGAACTTTCCCGCCATCAAGAAATGTTACCAATTCTACTTTTATCACATCTCCAAGATTAGACTTTCACTTTCTCTACTGCTGCCTTGCTGACCCACCATCCACCATCCCTGATGTGAGAGGTCCTTCTGTGCATGTGTTGCTTTTATTGGTTGATGAATAAACCTGTTTCTGTTAATGACTTAACAGAGTAAAATCAGGTGGGAAATTCTAACAGAGATATATAGAGAGTAGGCAGAGAGTCAAAGAAACACCATGTTGCTGCTGAAGGAGAAAGACACTGGAAAATCTTACTGGTAGGCCACAGCCTCGTGGCAATACATAGATTAATAGAAATGGGCTAATTTAAGATATGAGAGTTAGCCAGGTAAATGCCTAAGCTATTGGTCAACAGTGTTGTAATTAATATAGTTTCTGTGTGATTATTCAGGTTTCAGTGGTTGGGAAACAAAAGAACAGTCTCTGATTACATATCCCCTCCCCACTGCTGCCACTGACCCACCAGCCCCTCCCACTGCTGCCACTGACCCACCAGCCCCTCCCACTGCTGCCACTGACCCACCAGCCCCTCCCACTGCTGCCACTGACCCACCAGCCCCTCCCACTGCTGCCACTGACCCACCAGCCCCTCCCCACTGCTGCCACTGACCCACCATTCCCTCCCACAAGGATTTTGGGAAGAACCTATTGAGCATCTCCCTGGGTCTACCATTATCCCTTCATAGTCTGCTTGCTGCACAGTGCCCACAGCACCCAGAAAAATGATCCACAGCTGCAAGCACTTCATAGATGTGTGGTCCTATCATAAGAACATAAATTTTCACTTTAGATATTTCTGCCCCCAAATAATGATCAGGTCTCTACCAGGTACAAAAAACCTACTGAAAAACTGTGCAAAAAATCCCATGCAATGTGTAACAATGTTCAGTGCAGACAAACTCCTCCTTTTGTCTTTGTGAGAGTGAAATGAATGAACACGGGACACGTAGGGTCTGCCATCAAGAGGAGAAACAGAAATGTTCAGAGTTTGAAACTTGCCGACACCGAAAGGAGTAAGTTCCCAAGGCTTTAGAAGCCAGGAGTTACTAGAACCTGAACACCATCAACCACCATCAACCATCCCCAATTAGCAGACTGTCTATGCAGTGATCTGGAAGTTGGCTTCCTGCTTTCAATTCTGTGTTGCCCAAGCAGACAGTAGATATGTGATGGACAGTGGAGATACAATCTTTTAGCCATTGAGAGAAGAGAGAACTCGCGGGCATGCCAGGGAAGCAACCAGAAAGATACAGCACCGACCCTGGAATCCGCTGCTGTTTTTCCCCAACACCATGGTGGGTAGGAAAATCTACCTCTCTGGAAGGCTGTGCCTCTGAACAAGTATAGCATTTGATGCCAACCCTGCACACTGGGCTGGGGTAGAGAGAGGTGGGCAATCAGAAAACTCAGCCTGTATTGTAAGTGCTCAGGGAGGTGCAGTTTTTGCACTTTTATTAGCTAGACAAATATTTTTCTTGTTCTAAAAAGTAGTATACAACTGAAGGAAAATGCTCTGTGCCGTCAAAGGAATAGGACTGGTTTAAATCTTCCCTTTGTAACCAAAGTTATCTTATTAAAAACACTTCTAAGAACAGCAGGAGATAAACAGGACATTCGACACCTTCCTCAATTCCCAGACTCAATTTAACTTTTGCATCCATGCAGGCTACCACAGGTTCCCAGGTTCAGGGCTAAAGGGAGTCTGCAAATCAATGAGAAGGCAGAGCTTCCTGCATTCCCAGCCCTCTTCTCTGATCCTGCTTGGCACCTGTCCTGTGATGGCCTCTCTGGAGGGAAGCATTTGAATCCAACTGTACAAAGGTCTATTGAGCTTCTCAAGTGATGCAGTAACTCCAAATGTACCACACAGTGGAGAGAAACCAGAGAGAAACACATTTCCTTCCCTCCCAATGGTGGGAACTTACAACCAAAACTATTAGGTCAAGAGGAATGAACTGGAGAACTTATACTCACCTCTGAAATACAATCACCATTAAGACTGAAGACACTTGTAATAAGAATCAATCATGGCCGGATGTAGTGGCACACACCTTTAATAGCACTCGGGAGGGAGGCAGAGGTAGCTGGTGTTAGTTCAAGACCAACCTGGTTTACAGAGCAATTCCAGGACTGTTAGGGCTGCTACTCAGAGACACCCTCTTTTGAAACCCGCCTCCTCCACAAAGAATCAATCACAACGGTATGTGACATAATTATATGAATGTCCTAGGATGGGCTGAGGGTTAGTGAAATATTCCATGAATGCAACTCCTGCGGAACAGGTTCTTAGGTGCTCCGGAGTGAATGCAGCAAAGGGTTAGACAGACTTGTGTTCTCTGACTGTGTGTAACGCCTAGAGAAGCTCATTCTACCCAGTTTCAATGGAAACTTAAGGATTTTAATGATAAGGCTTGTTTCCTATCTGTGTGGTATTCCTGGATGCTGTCAAAATATAGTTACATAGCTCACAATGAGATGTGTCTATATCGACCAAGAACCTCGAGACAGACCAGTTGTACAATGTGTCTTTATCCTTATAAACAATTTTTACACATTGGAGATACATAGTCTAGTATTTTAATTTTAGGATCTATCACATTTTCTTTAACTCTCTCCTATTTTAAACAGTTCCCTTTGGCCTATTCACTTAAGTCCCACTATGTCATTGAAACTTGCCTCAAGCATATACCTCTCCTCTCTCATCTTGCATGTGTTAGAGCTACAGGCAATGAACTTACTCTAATTCACACTACATAGTACCACTTTGAAGTGAGTTGTATGGGTTCATTTGTATAGAGTTACCTCCTTTATTGATGAAATAATAACTCAGGGCATCTGTGAGTCTGTCTGCTCTCCACTCCCTCCATTTCAATGTTTAGTAAAAAAAAAAAAAAAGCCTGGCATGTACTTGGTTCTTAATAGTCTCTTATTCAATAACATTACTGACCTGGCAACTGTTCACTCACTGGGAGTTAGGCTGCTATTTCATATAAAACAAAAATACTTAGGAATGAACTGACTGCTTAGTTAAGTCTCACACACACACACACACACACACACACACACACACACACTTCCTTCAGTTGAAGCAGAAGTCTTCAGGAAATGTACACTGAGAACCAAGAGAACATACTCCTTGGACAACAGCCCCATGCGATGATCAGCAGGAAAAAACAGCACCATCAGAATGAAAGTTTGGAAAGAGATGTACTGCATTCTACAAAGATTAAAAAAAGAAAAGGGAATTGCTGCAAAGAAGCCAGATGGGCTTGAATGCCATGAAACATACAGCAGATGGCACTCAGATATTAAGCTAACATTTGCTTATGCTCCAAGTTGAGCTGTTTGAAGGCTGGATACATGATGTCTATTTAGAAATACGCAGAAAAAAAATGGATCCAGTACTGCTAAAGTTTTCTGCTAAAAACAAACCTAAGCATTATCACCAGGTGTGTTTCCCTACAATGGAAATGTTATTATGCAGGCTAGATTAAGTCTAATAAAACCGCCCAGAACTGGGCAGGGGGAGCCCACTCTCTCCAGAATCTGTTCAAAATCAGCCTCGGTCTGACGAAGCCATGAAAAGCTGCTCCTGTGAATCCCATGGCAACAGCCTCAGTTCTCAGACAAACACTTCACAAATCAGATTTTGGTTTTTTTTTCCCATCTAAATACCTTTGCATGATATTTTTGGATAACGTTGAAATACAACCGGCATTGTGTAAGATATAAACACACTGGATGCTCCAAATGCTTCAGTTTTAGATAGATAGATAGATAGATAGATAGACAGACAGACGGACAGACAGGGTATTCGTCATTTTCTCACTTAACCCAGTGATGACTTGTGGGTAATTTCAAAGCACCACCTGACTCTGCCTGGGAATATCCAGAAACTGTTGTCAGCTGAAAGTTAAACTCAATAATACTTATAAGCCTCAGTTAGAGGGGAAGAAACTCTCAAGACTTACTTATAAATAGGGGCAAAGTCATTAGCATATTGGCCATCTACTCTCTGCACATATTATTTAAGGCTCCTTACCCCCAAAAGGAGTCATAGAATGTTCTTTTAGTTTCTCATTAAATCAGAAGTGTAGAGACTATAAAATCTTAGTCACTAAGAAGTCAAGGAGAGAACTACCAAGAAAGCCACACAACCAAATAAGCAACCAAAAAAAAAAAAACCAAAAACAAAAAAAACCCAAAACCTGGACCAACTCTTCTGTATGTGTGAAAGCTTCCCCTATAAAATATTTATCATGAATAAAGGAAACCTGTCTAATAATCAAGTAACATGCAGAGTGGTGTCCTGCTTTCTGTTATTATAGGTGATAGAACAGAAAAACAGAAATTAAGAGACATTTGCTTTACAGGCTAATTAAAATAGATCGCTAAGAGGGGGGAACTGGAAGAATATTAGAGAAATACGACTTTATTCAATGTATCAGTAGTCTTGAGCTTATGCAAGAAAAGTTCTGTTTTGGATATGCAAATTGAAACATTTGGAGGTGGAATATCTTGATGACAATAACTTAATTTTAAAATACTTCCACCAAAACCGAAGCAACCAACATGACAGGATTCTACTGTTAAATTTTGCTGACCTATAAATGGGAATTCATCCTCTTGTTCTAATTTGTGAATGAAATTTTGCTTAACAATCTATTTCAAGTATCTCAACATATAGATCCTGGAGACTCAATTCAAGTCATAAGTTAGAGTCAAGTATTCGAAGGGTTAGTCTTTACCTGCTGCCAAATTATGTATTGTGCATGACAATTCCTGGCCAGTGCTTCTGAAGTCCTGTCTGTGGCGTTTTCAAGAGGTATGAAGTGGGTAGAGAAGAAGCCTCAAATGAGCAAGTTCTTACATTAGCCACGCCCCCCATGGAGTAGAAGTTCTGTATGAAGTCTACTTCCTATCTGTTGCATGGTATCTTCCAAAGAATGCCCTGAATTCGAGGTGCAGAAAAAGTTCAATTTCTATTTAAGATAACTGAAAGGTTTTTTTTTTATGCAGAATTTTTTAATGAATGGAATGGCATTTTATGTGGCAAACTCTCAAACCTTTGCTTCTCTAGTTTAAAGGGATAATTCCATATTTATTATTATGAGAAAGTTAAATCCTGCCACAATCTTTTTTTTTAAAGGTTTATTTATTTATCATGTATACGGTGTTCTGCCTCCATGTACACCTGCAGGCCAGAAGAGGGCATCAGGCCTCATTATAGATGGTTGTGAGCCACTATGTGGTTGCTGGGAATTGAACTCAGGCCCCTCTGGAAGAGCAGCCAGTGCTCTTAACCTCTAAGCCATCTCTCCAGTCCCACAATATTCTTTTAAATGTCTCTGAAGAACCTCTTTACCTGAAACCCCCATGAAAAATGATTCAGACAAACCTTTGTGGGTGAAGCTGCTTGTTTGAGGGTGAGGTGGAGAGGGAGGCAATCTGCCACATATCACTCTTGATTCAATTAAGTCCCAATAGCGTCCTTTCTCTTAGGTTTCCAGTGCCTTCTAGCTTGAGAGAGTTTTATCCTTTTGGCCTGTTGCTGACTGGCAGGTGTGGGCACAGCTACAAAGGCAGAGTCCACAGGTCTATTATCCTGCAGCCTTAGAAACAGCCAGCCAGAAGGCTTGTCTACCAAGGACAGCTCCCTCGCAGCCTCATAGTCTTCTGCATCCTAACCCCATTGCTGACTGTGACTGAGCGGAGCATTTTAGCTACTACAGAAAACACAGCCTGATTTTAAAATGTGAATTTAATTGCCGTGGTTTATGATGTTTCCGTTCTATCAATCAGATTACTTAAAAAATATCACTTAGTTTAAATCTCATTACAATTTCAGAGGGGACAGATTAATTGCCTTCTTTTATATATAAATAGATAAGGTTTGGGAAGTTTTGGGTCAGCAAGTGGTAGATGTGAATTCAAACCCAAATTCTTTTTCCAGAGTCACTACATCACACACCCAAACTCTTTAATTACCTCAGTAATAAACTTGGCTTTTAATAGGGTTCTTCTGTATTCAGAATGACAAAAAAAATCATTCAGAACATTTTCCATTATGTAGAAGTTTTAAAATTTCAGTAGA
The DNA here is from genome assembly GCA_028555095.1 of Dicrostonyx torquatus. Lineage (NCBI taxonomy): Eukaryota > Metazoa > Chordata > Mammalia > Rodentia > Cricetidae > Dicrostonyx > Dicrostonyx torquatus. The sequence goes on along the minus strand of JAQHUG010000070.1, from coordinate 1,414,631 downwards.
TTGGCCTTGTGGGTTCACTGCAGCAAAGAAGAGGTTAAATGTTGGCCCACAATGATGCCCTCATATGCCTTGTCAACTCAAGCCTATTACTGACTGCATTGGTTGACCTTAGAAAGTATGTTTCCTGCTGACTATGTCCCCTTTCCAGAGCTGATCACCCCAGGGAGTATAGCCAAGAGGCCAAGTTCTTCAGAGTAGCAGCAGGCGACCCCCACACAATGTTAATTGGTCCATTATTCTTTAACCTTTCAGTAGATGCAATAACGTTTAAATGGGCTTTGTGGGAAGGGCATAAGCTACAAAACACACTGACATTCAATAAAAGACAACAGTAGAATACATCAGCAACTGCACCTACCTGGAGTCACGATTTGAGATTGATTTGTTTGTCAAATGTTTACTGAGTGGCCGCTGCCTACTAGGCATCATTAAAGACACTCAAGGCATCACAGTGAACAAAAAGCAGACCTCAAGAGCTTAAAGACATAAGCAACAAGTAGATACACAAATTATTGGAAGAAAACTGCTGGGAAAAGCTCAAACAAGAGACCAGTGTGTGCTCATGTGTCACGACAGGCGGGTTGTTATTGCTTCTGGCCAGCAGACGATGCTATAGTTCCATTTCTGTTACTGTGATCAAATATCCTAGCAACGAGAAACTCGGGGGAGGGAAGCTTTGCTTGGGTTACAGTTCTAGGTTCCGGTCCATTGTTCATGGGCATCATAGTAGGAACCCAATCAGAGAAAAGGGGAGAAGCATATGTAGTCCAGGTCCCAGCCTATGAAATGGTGTTGACCACAATGAGCAGGGTCTTCCTACATCAAGGTGAGGAGCAAAAAACTGAAGATAACAAGAACCCTCACAGGATAAATGAGATTAATGTGGTGGTTGGGAACTCCAACTAGACAAATACTGATCTGTAGATAGTATGTCCAATGATTGTATTTGGGAATATTTAGAGTAAACTGGAAACAATGCCTAACAGAGCATGATAAATTGAGTCACTTGGCTTTAGGACACCTTCCCAAGGTGATCTCTCTCACTTTATGGGAAGAGGTTATTAGTGAAAGCAATCCAACTTCCTTTAAATCACTGGAAGTCAGCCAATCAAACTGTGAGAAATGAAGAAAACCTATCAACTTCTTATTTGAAATTTTATTAATTAAAAAAAAAACCCTTGTGACAGAAAGTGCATTAAATGAGTAACTGGGCTAGATTCTCCCACAGTCCCAATTTAGTGTATAATTATGGATAACACGAATATTTGAATAGTAGCAAAATGAGATAGTAAACACATAATCTAAATTATCTCAATTAATCCTTACAAGATGCAAGCAATGTAGGCACTATTTCCCTTTTAACAGACAAAAAAGTGCAGGCAGGCTTCCTGATCCAAACTCACAGAACTGGTAATCAGTGGGTAAAGGCAGAGCTAAGTCCAGGTGAGCAGTGGGATGAACAACTGCATGGTTAGAATCTACAAGGGATTTGACAAGCCCATGATTCCAGCTCAGGGGGCAGTTTTTCCAGTTTCACCCGTGGATCCCATACCTTTGAGAATAGACCCATTAAAAGCTACCAAAGAATGACAGAAATTTCCCTTGAGAACAATGCCCTGCTCAGCAGGCAACAGTGGGCTCATTCCCCCCTGAGATCGAGGCCACTGCTCCATCTCCAATACAAACCTATATCTGGTCATTTGGGGGTCAGACCACATTGAGTGTCAGGACACTCACTGCAGGAGGTGCAAGGGTGAAGGCACACATGGAGAGCAGCCTGTTAGCCTTATTCCCAGGTGATTCGCTCCTTGGAAGCCTTCTAGAGATTCAAATACTTGGACACACCAGCGACCGAGGCAAAGGGCTGGTTTATCAAGTGCAACCTGCAGAGTGCCCAATGAAAACGGAGTTCAAGGAAGACTCCAAGGGAAACAGCGTGTGTGGAATGTGGTATTTGGAAGGGAAACAGGCACAGCTCAGGGATATTATACTCCAGGTTGCAGGCTTTGAGCAGCTGAGGGACCGGGTGAAGGCTGGGGATACTCACATGGTGGGAGGCATGGACCTCAAGAAACTGTGCACATTTCTCAGTTTTAGACTAGTTTTAGACAGGGGGACTTTCCAGTCCTCCTCATGTCTCTCTCAGAAGCTTTTTGTGTTTCTGCTCTCCAGAAAGGACTAGCTTCTCACCTGTGGTTATTCACCTAAAGATGGGTCAACTATCAGGAAATTACCTTAGTTAGAAAAGGGAACCGAATGGCAATTGAGAGGTTGTATTTTTGAATCTGGGGTTTTCTACTGTTAGAACGTCACCAGAACACTGACTTGAACCTCAACTTCTGCCTTGAACCTGATATAAGAGCCTTAGTTCAAAACCTCTAATCAGTAGGAAATCAAGTTCAGAAAGCCCACAGGGCAATATGTGGTTTGGATAGAAGCCACAATGGTACAGCTTAAAATTAATTCTGCTGGAAAGCTAAATTGCTCACTTAGAAATACTCTGGAAACTCTGTGTGGATTCCAAGGAGCACGCAAATGGTGAACTGAGTGACCAGTCAGCACATAAACAGCCCTGCCACGTGGACATTGCAAACGGATGGAGAACTGGGTGACCAATCACCATGTACACAGCCCTGCCGCATGGCCATTGCAAAACCCATTCAAAGACCTCCTCTTACCTTACAAGCCAAGAGAATGAACTAGAAACTTCAAGTCGTGGAAGATTTTGATCAGGTTAAAGTGAGATTCTGGATATTTCCATTGCAACCACTGGATGGCAACAGACATTAGCAATCCACTAACCAGTACAGAAGCACTTCCGCTTAACCTGATTTCTTCTAGAATTTTCGATGAAGAGTCAAATCTAGAGCTGCCAGGGGAAGGTAAGTAACACTGAGTTTCAATGTCAAAGAATTTGGTTTTGAAACATATATTTTGTTTTCTCAAATACGTTTTGTATTCAAGGAAGTCCTGTAGGATTTCAGTACTCAGTCAAGAGTTGTAAAAACCTGAAATGCCTACCAGAAGGGAAGCATTAAGCCAGAAAGCTGTGTTTACTAGAACATGCAGTTCAGAACTGAATTATTTATCAGTGGTAGTGCAATCTTCGCTTGATAATAAAATCATCTCTTCTACTGTCCATTTAGGCCCTCAGCAGAACCCTGCCCTCAAGCATTGGCTGTGATTAAGAAGAGACAACATTATCGAGGCAAATCTTCTGGAAATATTTCCTTGAGGTCAGCACACGGCAACTGGACTCAACGGTGCAGAGGGAGCCGAGGCTGTGCCTCATGCTGACAGCTGAAGGTGGCAATATATGAGTCTCTGAGGTGGTACTGAGGTTTGAAAGCACGAAAGGGTCATGGAGAGCAGCTGAGGATTAGCCCCATGAGAAGTCAGGAGAGGCTATTTGGTGTGTGTACTGCCTAACCGGAAGCAAAAGTTCCAGGACTGAAAGGGCAGAGTCCCTGGAGAGAGCCTGGGAGAGGCTACTGAAGAAAGTGCTGCTCAGTTGCAGCAGAGACCCCAGCAGCTTGGAGGAAGCCAGGACCACCGGAAGATCACTAAGGGCAGCCTCAGTCATGGAGTGGAGCTGGCCTGAGCTGTGTTTTGCGGCAAGCCTTTTGGAGCCTAGACAGTCGTGAGGTCCAGAAATCTGACACATTGCTGGACTTTTGTTTTGCTTTGATTTGTATGTAACTAGACCCTGGCTCGTCCTTCTTGGAGTAAGAAAGTGTTAAACTTATTTTTGATTTTACAGGAGACCATAGTCCAGATGCTTTTGAACTTGGAGACTTAGAAGTTTAGAGTTTTAGGCTATGGCTATTGTAGCGGCTTTAACTTTGAACTTTGAAAAAGGGTTCGGATGTTTTAGGGAGACTGAACTTTGGAAGTGTTAGAATTTCTAAAGACTATGGGACTTTTAAAAATTGGAGTGTTTTGATTGAAATACTGATAGTAATATGAGATCTTGTGATTTAGCAAGAGAGAAAAGGTTATAAGTTAATAAATGATGTGTTTGTATATCTAGTCGACAAGGAGTCCATTGTGCAACCTGACCCAAACCTAGGCATATCTGGGAAGAGGGCTCTTTATCAAGAAATGTCACTATAAGATTGGTGTATAGGCAAGTCTGTGGGGGAATTTTTCTTGATTAATGATGTGCGGGAGGGCCCAGTGCATTGTGGGCAGTGCCAACCCTGGGCAGGTTGTCCTGACTGGTATAAGACAGCAGGCTTAGCAAGCCATGAAGAGCAAGTCAATGAGCAGCATTTCCCCACGGCCTGTGCCTCAGGTCCTGCCTCCAGGTTTCTGTCCTGAGTTCCTGCCCTGGCGCTTCCCTCAACAATGAAGAACCTGAGAGTGGTGAGCTGAAACAAACCCCTTCCTCTACAAGTTGCCTTGCTCCTGGTGTTTTATCACAGCAGTAGACACCATGAGACTCTGTTAGTATAATTTTTATTTATATCTGAACTGGTCTTTAGATATTCTGGAGTCTTATAATTTCATGGCCCTACCCAAGCTTTTATATGACTCTGTTTAAAGAGACAACTTGACAGTCCATAATTCTTGTCTCCTTCATAATTTAAACTCCAAAGGGCTAAATCTGACCCTTATTCTAGCTCCAGTGTCAGTCACTTAACTATTATGGTCACCTAAATGCAATAATTCTCTAGACTTTTGCCATTAAAAATGTTAGTAACACCCATGGGTAGTTTTCCAATAGTGAACACACACACACACACACACACAAAGAGACAAGAGGGTCTAATGGTGAAAGTAGTAACATATAACTTTATATGCATTTCCTTTCCCATATAAATACACTGGCATCTGTTTGTAATGACCATGCCAGCAAACACTGAAATAACATTTAGAAGGCCTTGGAGAACAAATATCTCCCTTTGATGAAAAGTAAGTCCAATGCATCAACCTCCCAATTAGTTCCAGTCCACCCTTTACTCTCCTTCACTGATATTCCTTCCTGTCACCCCACCACCTTACTCCTGCGGTAACTTCCCAAAAATCTTCTGTCTTCCCACTTGTCTTTCCCATGACCTTACTCCCTATGTCACCAAGATGTAAAATGCAAAGAAAACAGCATCTTTTCCTGATTTGAAGCTCTCTCATGTCTGTCTACTCAGAATGCTTGGCACCTAACTCAGCCCATGGTGTGAAGAAGAAAGGGCATCACCAGCCTACCAACCCCTTTCTGGACACTGCTTTGGCTACCGTTTCTTCTGCCTAGGACTTGCCTGCCTCTTTGCATTTGCATTTTCTGCTGCCTAGAACTTTCTTTAATCAGCTCTTGCCATAATCCACTCCTATCATTTACAAGAGCTTCTCTGACTTTCATATCTGTCAATAAACGCCACCCTGGCCAGGTTACTCTCACACATCACTCTCAAGGTTTCCTTTCGAAAGTCTGCCCTTCTCAAACTCTGCTTCAGCTCCCAAAGAGGATGAATTCATACCTGCCATGGTTATAACTACAATGTTTGTGTTACACATGTGTGTCGTATTGGTTGAATAAGAGACAAAGGTCTTCCTTCAGAATGGCTGGATATCTTGGAGTGAAATTTATGCTGCCTGAATTTTAAGAGTGTTTGTGTGATCACAAAGACAAACTCTAGAAGTATAGACAGCTGTCTATGGGTATCTCAACATTAGTGGAGAAGGTGGTGAGCCTTCCAAAGGGGAAGGGAATCCTCTGGAGCCTCATTTGACTCTGAAAATTAGAAGTGTGTGACTTATGTCCTCTAAGCCCTGTATGGGAAGATGGTTTGTATGAGGGACAAAAAGCCTGGATAAAGTTATTATTTATTAGAAGACTCGAAATCTTTGCTATCTGTGAACTCTCTCTGTGGACAAGTTCCATAGAAACTTTTATCTGTCTTAGTAGCTAGTCCTCATCCCTCCCATGTCTAGGCCAAATTTACTAATGAGTTGGGGCTTATTATATTCAAGATTTGACAGTGAAATATTGCAACAGTACAAGAATCATGCCCTGGAGAAGAAGTTCCAAGACTGTCCTATAAATAATAAATGTTAGAGGCTGCCACAATTTGGGGCAATTTTATCCATGACTTTGAAGAACATCTCCTCCAGTCCTCCAAAGCCAGTGTTTTAAAAGTATTGATCCACACGCAATTTGAGCAATGTTAACCTTGTGTATGCTTCATAAGGGAAAGCCAACAAATGGAAGCCAACAGACAGGACTGACTGCTGGCAATCTCATTCCAGGGATGCTCAGAGGAGAGCATCTTCTGCCACTGGGAGAAGCCTCGTGAAATCAAATTAGGTGCTCAGAATTATCTTTGGTGGGAAACTTGATGTCTCTAAGTATCTGGATGGTTGTGCTGGGCATCATGATTGTCATGACTAGCTCTGGGATAAACCAAGAGGCACTCCTCTGGGTGAGTCTGTGAAGACATTCCCAGGAAACGTGAACTGAGTTAGGAAGACCCTCTATCAGAGAAATCATTTTCCAGTGGAAGCCTAGTTATGAAGAAGTCCAAGGAAAAGCAGGACTCCTTGCTCGCCTGCTTGTGTCTCTTGCTGTTTAGTGTGTCTATCCTGTTGACACGGCTAGCATCAGAACCCAGTTTCTTCAGCCTTCCTACGTAGACTGAGGGCTAGCAGCTCTCCAGGGACCATCCCCACCTTCATGCCAGATCAGGACTGCTGAGGCAATGCAGGCATTTGACCTGAGCGGCTTCAGGTCTCAGCCTCCTCAGCGTGCAGACAGCCCTTGCTGGACAGCTCAGTGCCAAGGGTATAAGCCGCTCTACTGAGTCCCCTTGTGTAATACGTACTCAATGTATTGTTCTTCCTCTCTGGAGAACCCTGACTGATACAGTGGTCCACACTGACACAAGACTCAGGCTGCATCAGGGAATTACTGGTCCATCTTGATAAAAACTGAAGCGGAGCAGCTGCTAATATGGATGAGCGTGAGGCCTCTGGTTGATGATGCTGAGATTGCTACTGTGAAAGGAAAAAGACTTCCAAGGTCCTTTAGGGCCTGGTTTATTAATACAATCTCACAGAAGCAAATACATGTGATGATTGTTAGTTTTAGAATTAAGAGAAGAGAAGTAAGTGGATCCTACTGCTTTTGGTTCTCCCTCAGATATTGTGGGACAGAAACAATCTGTCCTGCAGTGCTGAAAAGTGACAGCAAAAGCCCCATCAACATCTGGCAGGTGAAAATCTAGTCTGTGTGTCGAGACCCCCATCTGGTAGTCTTCCTGGAAACACCGCCCTAAGGAAGAGACAAGCGTTTTCTGCCACAGTTTCCCACAGAGAGATGGGCTGCAGAGGGCTGCCCTCGGGGACAGGACAGGCGCTACTCTCACTGGAGGCAGCTCTGGTTTCTTCTCTCTGAAAACACGATGTGCCAAGGCACCCATGTTGAGATATGCTGCCCTCTGCTTAGCTCGCTGGAGAACTGAAAAGGCTCTCAACTCGTACAGGTTTTACATTCCTATTTAGGTCCTGGCTCTGTCTCAATCTCGAATTTCAGGGTAGAGGTAGGGCATGGACAGAAACTTCTGACAGTACCGCCGGTGTTCAGGCACAGTGAAGGAACAACTGGCTGGAAGCAGTGCTTCTCCAACTGGGTTAGCGGGTGAGCTCGTGGGTTCCACGATGGTCTTTATTACCTTGTGTCTGCTCATTTTAGTGGTGTTTTTTTAAATTATTTATTTATTAAGTAGACAGTGGTCTGCCTGCTTATGTCCCTGCAGGCCAGAAGAGGGCACCATATCTCATTACAGATGGTTGTGAGCCACCATGTGGTTGCTGGGAACTGAACTCAGGACCTCTGGAAGTGTAGCCAGTGCTCTTAGCCTCTAAGCCATCTCTCCAGCCCCATTTTAGTGGTGTTTTCAGATATCAAGGACACTCTGGGTCATTTCGGGGATAATCTTCTAAACAAACACAATGGCAGAAACCAAAGTCATTACCATCGGGTCAGTGCTGAGTGCTTTCAGCTTTACCTCAGGATGGCTCATTACCCAGAGCCAGACTCAGTGCCTTTATATGAACCCCTTGGACGGCACTGCATGCTCTTCCTCCTGTCCATGGAATGTTCCTCTCAAGACTTTTATCATTATCAACAATGCTATGTGAGGAAGACTCACATGTGTAGCCTGATAAATAAAATATACTTCCACATGCATGTAATATTTATTTATAACACACATACCTGACCGTTATAGGACATCAGGGTGATGAAGTCTTTGCAATATCAAAGGGTATCAGTATTAAAGACCGCAATGGGCCTTACGAGTGTTTGACAAGCTCTCTACCACACCATGCTACATACAGCCCCAGCCCCAAGCAAGTTTCGAGTATGAGAGCTATAGTCATGGAGGATGAGTGGAACAGAAACAGCATTTCATTTGCTTCGGAAGGGAGAGAAGACAGAAAGGGAAGATTCTGATGAATAGCGCGGATGTATTGAATTCAGGAAGTCTATGAGTTGCCTGACCACAGTGTAGAAATGGACTTGGAGCTCAAAAGTGAGGAGGTCTTCAAAGCAAGAGCCTGGGCAGTTACCAAGAAAACTCATTAAGACCACGGGGGAGGGTAGCCCTGGGATTGAGGACCTGAAGGAGGGAAAAAAGGCAAGGATTCTGGAACACCTCAGCAATAGTAAAAGGGCAGCAAAAGATTGGAAAAGAGGTTGACAAGTAAGATGAGAACCAGGAAAGAGAAACTTCAGAGGAATAAGAGAAGTAAAGCTCTGAGAGGAAGTGAAGGGCCTCCAGATGGTTGGTAGTGCCCTTTTGGGTTACTGCTCTAGAAAATGCTAGAAAATAAGGGCGTAGGAGGGCAGACCTGTACTCTCAGAGGTTTGGGAGCATGAGGCAGGAAGATTGCAAGATCCATGCAGAGTCTTTAAGATTAAGCCCAGCTTAGACAACTTGTGACACCTTACCTCAGAAAGAAATAAAAGTAATTAATTAAACTTAACAAAACAATATGCACAATATTACAACATTCATATAATAAAAATTCAGACAAAATTACTCGTTACTTCCTTAACCAATATTTTACTTCTTATAACTTTATCTTTTAATTACATGTATGTATGTGTGTGGACATGTGCATGTGGTTACAATGCCTTTGGAGGCCAGAAGAGAGGGTTAGGACCCCTGGAGCTGGAGTTAGAAGAGCTTGTAAGTCATCCAACCTAGGTGCTGGGAACTGAATGATTAGTGCTCTTAACTGCCCAGCCATCTTCCTATAACCAGCTTTTGTTTTGTTTTTTTTCTGATTTATTTCCTTCTTTTAATTGAAAATAGTTTTTTTGTTGTCCGTACAATATTTTAAAGATTGATCAGGGCTACACCATTAAATTACCAGAGAGGACAAGAAAAATGAGACAGAAAGGAGGCTATAGGTTTGGCAAGCAGGGAGTCATGATTTTCAGAACAGCCTTAGGTGGGACTGGGGCAGCCAACTGCCATAGCCCAGAACTCACCTATCCTGATGAGTCACTTTGGGTATTAAATGTTTTATTGAGGATTTTAAAAATTAGTCTTTCATTTGCACATTCCTGAGATTTGAGGTAACCTGGCAGAAATGGAAATGGGCCTCCTGCCTCTTTGGAGTCTGATGGCACTAACAGTCTGTTCTTGAGGTGTGGAGGGGGGAGAACATGGAGCATCAGAGGGCAGGCCTGCACAGGAGGGAAAATAAGACATAAGGAATAATATTTTATCTCCAGCTCCACAGCTGTAGAGGGCTCTGAAAGATGAGGCAGTTCCAAAGCACAGGCCTGGGACTACTATGCCTTGTACCTCTGGGTCACATACCATGACTCCATCAGATAGCTAAGTCTTGTTCTAAATGTTTCCAATTCCTGAAATGTAGAGTAGCATCAGCCAGAGGACTCTAAAGTTGGAGGACGAAGAAGCCTACCTGCGAGGCATAAACCCAAATACTTATACTACCAATATTTCGCTGGACTTGAGCAGGAAACCACAAAGCTGGTGACCCCACAGTTCAGGGCAGTCATGCTTGGCTTAAGCACCAACCTCCTGGCTAGCAACAGTGATTAAGAACAGCCTGGGGGAAGCTTGGCAGCATCTCTGCTTTCTCGCCTGCTGAAACGGAGCTGCCAGAGGGAACCTCAGAGCCCAAATCACCTTCTGGTGGTGCTGACTCATCCACTCAGGCCTCCAGGGCTTGGCCTCTCCAGAGTGGCCTTTTCATATAGTCCAGCTGAGCAGTGAATTTCAGTGGGAGACTAGATTTCAAAGGACTCCTCAGTGCAGAAAAGAGCAGAGGTTTTTCACCCTGGTACCCCCTGATCTTTAGAAAAGACTGCTACTCTCTTCTCTTTAGTGTCTAAACTTGGCAGCGAAAGGTCTAAGCTGTATAGCTGTATGGGGAGCTTGCGTGGAGATCTGAGTGACCCTGAATTGGTCACAAAAGTGCACTGAAGCCTTGGCATCCAGAACTGCAGCTTTACAGGTCTTCAGTAGATGTCTGGGAAGGCAGCCCTGATCTGGGATTCCTCTCTGTATGCTGTGATTACCATTAATGAATAAAGAAAACTGGCTTGGCCTGATAGGGTAGAACAGAGGTAGGAGGGGAAAACTAAACAGAATGCTGGGAGGATGGAGGCAGAGCCAGGGAGAAGCCATGTAGCCCTAGCAGAGACAGACACCAGAACTTTACCCAGTAAGCCACAGCCACGTGGAGATACACAGATTAATGGAGATGGGTTAAATTAGAGTTAGCAAATAAGAAGCTAGAGC
>JAQHUG010000070.1:1373502-1400989 GCA_028555095.1 Dicrostonyx torquatus | reverse complement strand
CTAGGTCCTGGTGCCATTATCATTGGCTTCTCAGTCAGTCTCCACTGGGTGCCTGGACTGAACTAATGTGATAATTTTGTTTCATGTGTTGGATTCCAATCTATACTGAGAAAGATTTTATTCTCTGTTTTTATATGTAACACTTAGGTTAGCACAGGCATGGCCAATGGGTATACCTTTCAAATCATTTGTCTTCAAAGGGCAAGAAACTTGTAAAGAAACAAAAAGCAGAGGAGATAAGAGTGACCCTGGAGTGAAGGTGTCCTGTGAGAGTAAGCAGTGCCTCATCTATGCGTCTGGCTCTTTTAGCCCTGAAATGTGTGATGAATCTCAATCAGGTCCGGTGAGCGACTTCAGACAGTGGCGGAATCTCCTTTATACCCATGGAGTCAGGATGATAAAATACTGACTTCTTTCATTTGAAGACTTTCTCAGAGGGAGACCGTAATGACTAGAGTAATAGAATTCTAAACTATAAGCAACTTTAAAAATTGAGGCATGTTAGGTGCTGCTAGGGGACAGAGAAACAGTGGAAGCAATTTTGGTTCCTGTCTTTTCTGCTTATCTAGAACTCGGAAAACAAACCTCTCACTGCTGGGGTGTAAGAAAGAACGGAACTGAGGTCCTCACGGCCCATTTAGGCAAAACTGAGCTAAAGGCAGGCTTAGGCGTGAAGGGATCGAGTCACGCCCTGTCTTTAAATAGAAATAGGAGACAAGCCTGGAAGGTTCCAAGCAAAACTTTACTTTTCCACAGAAGCCCAGCCTGGAAGAGTGGGATCACCAATTCAGGTCCCAGGAGTACACTAAGAGACTGGACCTTGTGGTCCAGTGCCACCGCCGTCTGTCCCCCTTGTGAGTCAAGCCTCTTTTTCCCTCCCACGCCCACTATTCTGCCAGCTGTGTCCCTATCATGGTGACAGTTTCAGCTTCCCTGCGGATACCTCAGTATACCCCCAGGAGGACTCTGGAGGGACAACCCTGGTTGGAAAAAGCTTCCCCTTTACCTTTTTCCTTGTTGAAGAAGGGCAGAGGGGGCACGAGGCTGGGACCAAGCGGCTCAGGACCCTCATTGGCCGCGGGGCTTTGACTGGAACTCTCAGCTTCCTCCTTAGACTTTGGCTGCTGTGACGTGGGCGGCTCGGGGGCGGGGGCTCCGTCTCCCGACGAAGGCTCCGGGCGGGATTGAAGGGCAGCAGGAGTGAAGCTGAGCATCGGGCTGGGTTCCGCAGGGCCCTGGCGGCTGGGCGCCCGTTCTTCGGCAGCCCGAGTGCTGGTCTCCTCGCGGATGGCGTCCAAGGCGCCTGTCTTCATCGGGGGCGAGTCCTGCTCGCGCTTGGGGCTCTCTTCTGAGGCCGAGGAGGCGTCGCAGGATTCGATGATGAGCTCGCTGTCCAGTTCGGCCTCGCGCTCCTCCCGCAGGATGCTGTACTGGATGGATGGCGAGGCCGGAGACGGTGGCGGGCCCGAAACGTGGCCGAAGCTCACATAGCCAGAAGGCAGCGCATCCTCGGAGGCCATGGGGTCCTCTGACACCAGCTCAATTTCCGAGTCTCCAGACTCCGCACTGCTGGCCTCCTGGTCCAGGGTGTTGGGGATGGTGGGCAGCTCAGACCTGGCCTTGGCTTTGGGTCTGTCGGCCACCTGGCTCACTGGCCTTGAACTTTCGGTGGTCTCATACGACAACCCCTTTGCTTCTTTAATGGCAGCAATCAACTCATCCTCAGAGACACTGCCTTTCCCCTGGGACTCTGCAGCAGATGGTTCTGTCGTCCCACAGAGTGAAGGAAAGCCAGAGAAGCACACACACGGACAGACAGATGGACAGAGAGAAAAGAAATAAAACAAAATTCCATTAGGGGGGATGTTTTGTCGTTGCTTGAGAAACACACATCTCATTAGTACAGAAATAGTCTGTTTCCAGGGCTTTGCTGGAAAGACAGGCCACCTAAACTACAGCTAATTATTGTTGTGGCTCAATTAATCACTGTTTTACATACCTATCCATCATGATCAGCTGCTTTATAAAATGACCCTGCCATTTCTTAGCAACAGAGTCTTGGCTGTTTTGTCTATTTGAATGCACCAAAGATTCTAGAAGTTTTAATTTCTGATCTCCCCCCGGGGTGGGGTGTTTCTCAGTTTCGTACATTTGATCAGATAGTCAAATGGATACACATCCCTAATTGAGTCTACCAATATCAAGAGATAAGAAAATTCCCTCTGTGCCCATGGCTACTCATGCCTTCTCTGTTAATAAGACAGGTTTGAATAGACTTCTGAGATTTACGTTTTCCATAAGAATGTTTTTACTTGTAAAGCATAAAATTCAAAGGTTTTGCCGTTTTCCCCCAGTGGATCGTGAGGTTTATTAACTCTACCATCCCATGGGATTGAAAATTGTGGCAGTCCACTGTCATGGTTCCCCCACTGCCTCTTGAGAAGACATCAACCTAGAGTCACCCCAGTCCCTGGGGCAAGAGTCAGCTTTCTGTCTAAAGCTCCTCCAGATGGCCTGGAGGCCACACTGGCAACCCTACTGAACTTGGCTGCTGGGATCACAATGACAACCGTGTTCAAGAGCTTGCTACTGTCTTGCCATAGAGTAGGCAGGGCCTCTCTTCTGGATATCTTAGACGGCTATCTCTAGACCCTACCTAATGGCAAGAACTAACTGTCCAAAGCTTCCTGCAAAACACTGGGGTCACTGTGGGGTTCTAGGGAGGCAAGAGAAGCACATTAGCTATAACTGTATCATCTGTGGCTCTAGGGTTCTGTGAGACTCTGATAAGATATTTTAGTTTTTAGTAAAGTGGCATTAACTTTATCTTAGGCATCATCCATCTATGAAGCAGGGACTTTTGCCCTGCTTACAACCGAATGGTAAGGGATAGTGACTCACAAACAGTGTGTGTACAAATCAGTGAAGTGCCAGCATGCTAGATGGTAGCAAGTGCTGTGAAGGAAAAGCAGAGCCAGGTAAGGGAGTCAGACATTCTGGACAGGCTGGGATGAGGGTTCAGCTTTAAATAGGGAGGTCATATGAGACCTCTGGGAGAGGCGGACCCAGACTTAACATTTAATTTCCAAAGGAATAGTGTGCCACGCAATGCAAAGGCCTGGAGGTGGGAGCTGCAACGATCTCAAGACACCGTGATGTCTGGAAGGACTTGTAAAATAAGGGGAGCGTGGTAGAAGAGCTGGAGACAGGGATGTGTCAGAGCTCATGAGGTTTTTAACCTGAGTAGAGAGAGCAATCGTCAGAGGAGAGAAATGATGTGTCTCAAAATAACTGCTTCTCCTGAAAGCATGCGACTAACATTATATGGTCTGAATAGGTTATACTTAGGAATATGTATGGTTGACATGCACGCCTGCAATAAGAATTCATAAAAAGGTCATGAATTTGAAGGAGAGTGGGAAGGGGTATATAGAAGAGTTTGGAGAGAGGAGAATTGTAATTATTATGCCTTTGACCTTGCCAGAGGAATGGTGGCTGGCAACTCCATGTGTCAGCCCACGGAAGGAAACTCTGTGATGGGCCCATCTCGTTTAGGCAAGGCCACAGGACTGCAGACCCCAGAATGTCTTTTGCTTCTGCTGTGCCTTTACACATTTGCTGCGGCTTTCTTTCTCTGGTACCTGGCATGGTGTGGGTGGATGCGGGGAGATCTTCACTGCCTGTAATATAGTGTGTTTATCTCTTGGAAACATCCTGCTCTACTGGGCATTTTTACCTGTGGATTGTCAAGAAGATGACCCCTCCATAAGCTGTATTGTCTAATTGATAATAATAATGATAGCCTATTCAGAGTTTTGAAGAATAAAAATAAACACAAGGATATGTTCCATAGCTAAGGCCTATGAATTCCATGTTGGGAGCTGCTCAGGTTAGTGATTAAAAGGAAAGCCCCTGAGTTCAGGAGGTAGGGTGACTCCAATTCTCTTAATGATGAAAAGAGGCAGTCACGTACCATTAGCTAAAACAAAACTTCAAAGTAGCATCAGGTTAAACCAGATGCCTTGCTTATAGTTTGAAGATGAATAATCCCAGAAAACAAGCTAAAATCCACAAAGACACATAGCTGAGCTGTCTGGCCCATTAGGCTAGGCTTGAAAATACAAAATGGCCTGATCGTTGCTAGCTCTCCTTGCTAAGTTTGGTTGATAACCAAAGGTGGTGATGATTAATTCCTTATACCCATTTCTGCCCTCAAACTCCTGATATAAAAAACTATTGATGAGTGGGTATGTACCCTCAAGATTTAAAGTAGAGCAGACTGATTCTTTTTCATATATAAAAGTTCAGGTTTGTGATTCTTTTAAGACTCCTTATAAGTAATACTTTCAAGATAAGTAATAAAGTAATGGGGCCTTTCTTTGTAACTGTAAAATACAGCCTGCCAGGAGGAACGCCTTGCTTGTGCACACGGTTAATCTATGACAAATTGCTTAGGGAATGAATGTATGTGGGTTCTTGGGATAATTTGTTTTCACCTGTAGTAATAATCTCAAAAATGAAATTTAAAAAGCAAAACATCTGACTCATTCTCTCAAGTCTTTTTTTGGACAACTTTTATTGAATTATCTCAGACTACTTTCATAATGGCTAGCTCTCTTTAGTAAGCATATGATTAGTTCTTTTCTATCATTTCAAGCAAAATAGCAGTATAAAAGTTGCACCACGTTATTTCATGGTGGCTAAGAATGAAAAGGCAGGAGGTGGGAGGATCAAGGGTGTCAATGAAGACATGGTCTATGCCTTCAGAACACAGTGGTGACATCAGCACAGCTCCACCTGCGAGCATGGGCTGGGTGACAGACACTTTGCACATAGAGCTTACAACCTTGGGGCAATAGCTTAAACAACTATCTAACATAGCTACACTCATGCATCTCTCTACCTGCTTTGGTCCAGGCCCATCACCTTGGACATATTCTATACATTGTCCGGGATCCTTCCCATGTTGGTTTCTGGTTATTTCAGCCAATAGAAAAGGCAAAGAAAGGGATGGATATTTTGCAGTGTTCCTAACTCACTGTGTCTTCTGAAGCTCTAGTCCTTAGTTTCAAGAACACCGTCTTCCTGCTCTGCTAGGTCCAGGGATAGTAAGGCCCCCTAGAATTAAAGTTTCATCATTGTCTATTGGTTCTCTTAACGTCTCTATACCCATGTAAACATCACCGTCTCTCTCTTCAGGTACAATCTCTGAGTGTGTTACGGGTATCCTGGCAAAAATGACTTGGCTTGAATCTAAACTTGTGTCTTTCTGTCTCAAATGATTTTTTATTCTGTGTTCCCCATTATATCCCTGTTTCAAAAGGAAGCAGAATGGGATCAGCCATAGTTTGGAAATCAAGAGAGGAGAGATAAATAGATAATTACATGCAAAAGAATGTGATTATCACATGCATTTAGACCCCTGCCTCATTCTATGTGAAAACTTTATTTCAGATGGAATAGCCTAAGTAAGAGGTAGTTACAACCCAATATTTCTTAGCTAATTGGTGAATAACTTAAATGTGATATGCCCTTTCAGTGGGATATTCTTTTGCCTTAAAAAGGGTGGGAATACAGGTACATAATAAAAACAAACATTGTTAGTGTGCCAAATGAAATAAGTCATGATGAACTGCATTATTATAGTATTCCATTTAAATAGAATGTTTAGAATAAGCAATCCATAGGGATAGAATGTAGGTTGGTGGTTTCAGAGAATTGGAAAATTTGAAACCAAATGGGAAAAAACCAAACAAGGTCCAGGATTTCTTTGGGGTTAATGAAAATAACTCTAAAATGAGGTGATGGATCACGACTCTGAGTGCACACAACAAATATTGCAGTGCATGGTCTCCGTGGATGAGGGATAATGTTATTTTTTAAAGCAAGATGAGATGCAAAGAGGCTTGAACTTGATCTCCACTAATAATAAGTCTCTGTATCACTATTTGGGAGCTGGCTGGCAGGACACAGAAAGACTTGCTACACTGAGGAGAGGGGAACAAGGAGTCACAGGGTCTACTTTATTGAGTGAGAGAAAGATGTCAACAGCACTCAGAAAGGTTGGGGCTGGGTGGGCACATGGGCAAGGATTCCACAGCACAGAAGCATGGCAGGCAGACAATGAGCTAATCCAAAGGACGATGGAGGGGGCGACCTTATGTGGGATGTTTCTTCCCTATGACACATCTCACTTTGCTTTCTTCTGGTGAAAGCTCCTGATCACTTGAGTTGTGGGACTGGCTCAACTCCTCTTGTCTGGCATTCCTAGGAGCCCAGACTGTGCCAGCTGGCATGCTCCTGCATCCTGCAGGAGATAGGTGGGTGTCTGCTCATTCTGCAGAGCTGCAACCTAGGGGATGGTGTGATGAGCCTATGTCTTCACTATCCTCCGTCTCACTCTCAGTGACCATAGACTTAAGTGTCACAGAAAGAAAGGAGAGCCAAGGAATACGTATCCACTCTCGCTACCCTGGCACACAGGGTACACAAGAGGTTGAAAGAACAACCACAAGAGAGCTACTTCAAAATGTCAGGACAATGGTTCATCATCATCATTGTGTTATGTTCATACATGTTCACATGTGTGTTTCTACAGAGGTCAGAGATTGATGTTGGTCATCAGTTTCTATGTATGATGATGCAGGGTTTCTCACTGGAAACCAGAGTTTGCCAATTCATCTAGTCTAGATAGTATATTCTGGTAATTTCCTGTCTCCATTCTCTAAGCACTGTGCAGTAGTGATACACATCTTGGAGGTAACCAAAAGCTATCCAGTTGAACTTAAGGGCTGCTTAATAGGAGGGAATATGCCTGTAAACCCAGCTAGCTGCTTGTGGCTGGAAAAGTCCTAGACCCTAGAGGTCAAGCCTTTCTTTCTCAAATAAATCCTACTTAGAAGTCTGCCACTGACACCTTCTTATATTAATACAGTTTCTAACTGTATTCTAAATACTTATGCTGCTACCCACATTTAAGTGTAGCTCTCACCCCTCACCAAAGAAGCAGGTGGAGGCTTGCACAGATCTCCACAACTGGTCCAAAATACAGAGAATAAATATGAGGTCCAAGTCCAAGTTAGTATGTCTGCAACCCCTATACTTAAGGTTCGGGGAACATCATGGATGATTCAGTAGAAATATTGGAACCGTCAGAGGACCAGGATGCCTACTCTTAGATACTATCTTCTAGATGTGACAGGGAGGCTGTACCCATGAAAACTTAGCTATGTTGGTACCTAAACAAGACCTGTGGAATGGCACCACCAGTCTACATGCCAACAAGGATAGAGGACATTCAAAAGGTTCCACCCCTAGATGAAGAGCTACAAACAGCCAGCACAGTGTCATTTTCTAGGAACACTAGACAAGCAAGAGCTCTCTCTGTCTCCCTCTCTCTCCCTCCCTCTCTCCTGCTGTGTGTGTGTGTGTGTGTGTGTGTGTGTGTGTGTGTGTGTGTGTACAGGTTCTGTAAGGGTGCATATGTGAGCAGTGTGTAGAGGCCAAGGGACAATCTCAGGTGTTCCTCAGAAGCCATCCATCCACCTTGTGTTTTTTTTTTGTTGTTGTTGTTTCTTTCCTGAGATAAGCTTCTCTCTGAGACCTAGGGTTCCCAGTTCATTAGGGCTGGCTGAGCAGAAGCTCCAGCCATCCTCCTGTCTTAGCTTCTCTAGTGCTAGGGTTCCAAGTATGTGCCATCACACCTATCTCTATCTCCCTCTGTGCTAGGGATTGGGTTCGGGTCCTCATGCCAATATTCAGGTACCTTTACTTACTAAACTCTCTCTCCCCAGACTCTAGAAATTCCTGATTTAACCAAAACATTTTTTTCAGTCTCAAATATACAATTTCAGATAGACTTCCAAGGAATGAAAGAGAGTAAAGCCACAGTGCTGGGATTGAAGGGAGCAGGAAGGATCATCCCTCTTGAGATTTCCTTTTCCCACCTGTATCACCCCTAAAGAAACTTAAGCTCCTCCTACACCAACCTTTTCTGTGTCACCTGTATTAGGCATGTTGCATATCCTGCACAAGGTCACCCAGGCACCATCCTTTCCCCATAATGCTCCAAGAGACCCAGTGGATCATGGGAGAAAAGCTAACCTTCAAGCAGTGGCACTTCCGTGCTCTGAGCTTCAGGGCCGTGGGACACTGTTGATGTTTCTATTATGTCATCCTTACACCGTTCCTCAACAAATAATGACAGAAACGCTTTGCAAAGAAAACCCAACAAGACTTTAAGAGGAACCCCACACTGAAACTTATATACAATGGGCACAGACCTGAAAAGGCTGCCTGAAGTGTGATTTAAAGGGACCACAAAAGCAAGTATTTTGGATGTAAGTCTTTGTTCCTTCATGATCTGGGACATCAACCCTCCATAGGCTGAGGTTTCCCAAAGTGAAGAATTACCAAGGTCTTTACCTGTTCCAGAAGATGGAGGAGTGACAGATCCTGGACTGTCATCTTCAGGCTCTGAGACAGTGACAGTAGGGACTGTATCAGGACTTGGCTTCAGACACAGGTCTTGCTTCTCAGGGGTCATCTCCTGTGTGGAAGTCATGCCAGAAGGTTCGATCTCAGTCAGGGTAATCTTGACAGGGGCAGAGACCAGAGGTACTCTGTGTTGCTCATCAGAGAGATCATCTATGTAGGGAGCAAAGGTAGATTCTTCAAATAAGTGGTCCTTGATGATCTTCCCCTCCACAGGAACTGGTTGGTCAAGTGTACTAACACCTTCCGGTTTTGCAGAGATTTCGGTGCCCTTGTCTTTTAAGTCCAAGTCTTTATCTTCTAGCCCCAGGTGAGGCTGCTCCTGGCCTTTTGTCTCTTGTGGCCTGGTTATGTCAATGTATTTATAGGCTTCTGCTTTCATCTGGTCCAGGGGGTCTGCTAGGGTCTTGTTCACGTCAGTGGATTCAGCAGGAGTCATCTCTATTCCCGAATCAGAACTCAATAAGCCATGCGACTCCATCCCAGGCACTTCTGGTAAGGAGGGTCCGGGGGTCCCCAGTTCCTCAGGGCTCTCTGAAGTGGTGATGTGGCCATTTTCCTTCTGAAGAATTCCTGTAAAGTATGCAGGGTCCTCCCGAGGTGGATAACAGATGTCAGAAATCAGCGATGTGTAACACGCCCCTTCCCCATCTTTTAGTGTTGAGGAGGAGGAGTGGTCCAGGGCATCAGGAACAGCTGCCACACCTGTCAATCAAAATAACAGCAGATCATGAGTAGGCTGCTTGGCTGGAGGTTTCTCTCCTGCCTAATCTACCAGCTGGCCCTCAAGACCCTGGAGCCCCAGCATGCTAATCTTCCTTGTCTACCTGATAGTATACAACTCTGCTATTTTCCAGGCAGTAGATCCCAGCAGTTCACTGACTTCAACATCTACTAACTACCTTAATAAACTCTGACTTCCTTGACTCAGTTTTGTTAGAAAAAAAACCTCTCATCACATTCTATATAATAATAATAGCCCTTGAAGTAGGGTGGGAATGGAAGAGACTCCAGTTTGTGAGCAGTCCATGGTGTAGACAGCTGGGAAGGGCTTGCTCCTGGAGGCCCACAGATCTGTGCTTCAAAGACTCTAGAGCCTGGCCTTGTCCTCCAGGCCCCCTGCTGCTTTCAGATTAAGTCCATCATCCATTGTCTAAGGGAAAATGTACGCTTAGTTTGGAGTCTTATCCCAAAGTGTCATTAGCTCAGTAGTATGTGTCTATAGTTCTTGCTATAGTTCCCCCTTGCTGCTTCTCTGCATATTTGCCTCCATTGAACTCATTTGCTTTCCAGCAAACCCTTGACTCCTCTGGCTCCTACAATCTTTCCTCTGCCTCTTCTGCAGAATTCCCTGGGGCTCAGCCTAATGTTTGCGGGTCTCTGCAACGGTTTCCATCAGTGGCTGGGTGAAACTTCTCTGATGCTGATTATGCTAAGCTCCACTCTATGAGTATAGCAGAACATTATTAGGGATCATTTCATTGTCTTTTTTTTTTTTTTTTTGCCAGTCATGTTTGTTCTAACCCAGGTCTCTTGGGCTATCGGTCCTGATCCTACAGACAGTCAGGGAAGGGCTCCCTCTCATGGTGTGGGTTTCAGGCTGGACTTGTAAGTGGTTGGCCACTCCCACAGTTTCTGAGTCACCTTTGCCCCAGCACATTTTGTAGGCAGGACAAATGGCAGGCCAAAGGTAATATGGCTGGGTTGGTTTCTAACTCCCTCAACTTGAAGTTTTGCTTGGTCACAAAAGATGGCCAGTTCATGCTAAATAACCCCTATTGCTAAGAGTCTTAGCTAGGTTCACCTTTGTAGGTTCCTGGGAGTTTCCATTGCACTGGGTTCCTACCTCACCCCAAAATGCCCCCTTTTCCAGTTGTCTCTTTCAGTACTGTCCTCCTCCACTCCCCTCTCCCAACGTGATTCCTCCTGTTCCCATTCTCACCAGCCCACAGTCCACCAGCGGAATCTATTCTATTTCCCCTTCCAAGGAAGATCCAAGTGTGCTGCCTTTGATCAGACCCTACTCTTATCCACACAGGTAAGTATTTTATTTCAGCTATATTACCTCTTTTGTCCCTGTTACTCTCTCTTGTCCCCATTCCCCTTGCACAGATCCCCCTCCTCTTCCCAGCAAACTGCTGGGAAGTTCCCAATGAGTTTCATTAGTATTGCTTATGGGAGCATGGGTAAGAAGTTTTTTACAAGAGCATGGGCACCTTGCCAGTAGCTTGTGTCTGAAACCCTAGTGCGGTGAAAAGAGGGGATAGGTGGATCCCAAGGGCGCTTGGGCCACCAGCCTAGACTAGTGAGGGGTACTGATCCTCATGACCTATCTTCTTTAATGCCATCACCTTGGTTATAGATGCAGCATATAAATGTTGGAGGGGTATGACATTCAGACCATAGCACTGATGGTGCCTGCAAAACTACCCACGCCTGTTGTTCTCCTTGTTCTTATAGCATGGGGTTGACAGTGATCACCCACTGTATGGCTTCTCCTTACACAAGTCTATGGTACCTTGTGATAACTTCTCAGCTCTTGCAGTTTGAGGCTCATGACTGGCACATTATACTGTATAGTAGGCATCCTATACAGATGAATGAATGGATGGATGGATGGGTAGGTCAATCAATCAATGACTATACTCGTGGAATGAAGCTACTAAGACCAAAGTAAAATGAATGGAAGCAAGCTACAAAGAGGATATTCTAGCTTTGCACTTGGAAAACAGTGAACAAATGTGAGTTATCTGGCAATGGAGCCTGTGTGACCCCACTAGATAGTCTGACAAAGAGCAGAACCTCTACTTTGTGAAAGGCTGGATGGCACAACCCCAGGAAGCCACTCTGGCTTCTTGTGATTTTTGAATTGAATGACAGTCACAGATCACTGCGCTCTGACACCCAATGTCCTTACTTCATCCTTTCCTGTAAAACAGAATCAATGCAATCATTCTGGAGGCAATGCCTCAAGATTGGAGGCTCCCAGATACATCATGAAAGAAGGGACAGAGTCCAGATCACATCAACAGTGTTTGAGAGTGCATATAAAGAGAACCAACAATGGAGAGGACCCTCTGCCCTAAAATCCTGACCCAGCCTGCTTGGTCTTACTCAAAGGCTCTTAATCTTAATGAGAAGAATTTCTACCCCACTGTGAATACTGCCAGGCAGGGGGAGCAGGAAGTGGAATAGTCAGTGTGAGAATCCCAGCACTCACAACAATTATGAAGGTTATAGTTCCAAATACCACAATCCAATGGCTTAACAATCTTCGAAACAAAATTCCTAAAAGTCTGAAATTTAAAAAAGAAAGCAAAAAAAAATATCCAGAATCAGTCCTAAAGAGTTACAAAGCCAAATGCTGAAACCCTAAACAAATTCCCTAAGTCAGAAATGGTTCTACATGAGGGCTTGAGAGCTATGGCTGGGGAAGAAGCAGTGTTTTCCGTCACACACGGGATGCTTGGGTGCATGACTACTGGCTAATACTTTTTATTTTTATATTTTTGACTGAGGGAATTTCCAGGAAAGCCCATGTGGGTGTCTCAGTGAAATAGCTCTATCCCACAGAAAATAAGTGTGAACATCTTCTCTGTGGAGAGACATGCCCCCCCCACAAGAAATCCAACAATAAAGATTCATTGTGATGTAAGATATCAAAATATTGTTAAAGGTTGTTATGTAAGCCTGCTGAAGAGAGTACTACTGTGTAATAGCCTATAAACAACCTCTGTAATATACTTTTTCATGTGTTGAATTTTGCAATTTTTCTCTTATTTCAAATTTTCAGCATGCATGTTATAATTTGTTATATCACATATTTCAACTTCACATCAATTTCAGAACTACTTGTATAAATAAATATTGCATTTAGAGTTCCTTTTTTATATTCCAGTGTTTGAGAATTTCATATGTGACACCTGTACCTCTTTCCTCCCCACTCCTTCTATGTCCTCCCACTGCCTCTCAAATTCGTGGCCTCTTCTTCTTTATTATTATAAATATATGTGTATGTTATATAATATGTGTTATATAATATATCATGTATTATGTAACACACATATATATCTACCTATACACATATTATATACATATATATATGTCCTGCTAAGTCCATTTGAGTGTTGCTCATACGTGCATTAAGTAGGGATGACTATTTGGAATTACCTATAGTGCAGCTTGTCCCTGGAGAAATTGATTCTCTCTCATCAGCATGTAGATGCTTATTTAGGGGTGGGGCCCTGTGAGATTTACCCCATCCATATTAACATGTCAACTGGCCTTGTCATTGTGTGGGTCCTGCTTAGGCAACCACACGGCTAAGATTTCACGGGTGTAGCTTACCATTACTACATAGAAGACACTACCTCAGGGCAGGCATCCTGGCCCTCTGTTCTGACAGTCTTTCTGCCCCCTTTTCCATGCTGTTCCCCGAGCCTCACCTGTAGGGTTGTGGGTAGATGGTCAATTGGAGGTGGACACTCCACGGTCAGTTATTCTCTGCATTTTGGCTGCCTGTGGATTTCTGTTACAGTTTCCATCTGCTACAAAAAGGATTGCCTTTGGTTCAGGGTGAGAGCTACACTCATCCGTGGCTACAAAGGTAAGTATTTAGAATGCAGGTGGGAATTCTTCTCATTCAGAAAAGCAGCAGTAGGTCTTCCTCTAGGGTCCATGAGCTAGGAGTAATTGGCTGCGTTTACAGTACCAGACATGAGCTCTTTCCTGTTGAGCAAGTCTTAAGTCCAATTGGGTGGCTGTTGGCTACCTACCCACCCCCACGATATAAATAGCACTATTACACCCGTGGGAACATCTTCCTATTCCAGTCATTATTACGGTTGTAGGCTTTACAGCTGGGGACAACTATTGGTTGTTTTTTTTTTTTTTCCCCCCTGGGGCAGCTCGCATAGAATCTGAAGAAACTAGGAGAGCTAGTCCTCAGCGGGGAGGCTTTCAGGTCCGTTCCAGTTTGATTTCTCCAGGCCTGTGTTCAAAGTGTATGCTGCCTTCAGCCTTGGGGTCCAATCTTCAAGTTCTGGGCAGCAGTTAAGCAATAGCCTATACTATTTTGGGCCTCTTCCTCTGTATTGTCCCAGCAAAAATTTCCCCACTGCTTTCCTGTGTCCCCTTCATAGCACCTGTGCCCTACCACTACCTTCTCTGGGGATCCCCAACACCACGATCCCTTTTGACTTTCCTTGTTTCTGCCACCACCCCAGGGTCTATACTTGAGACTTAAAGATTTATTTTTTTTCTTTGATTGTTTTTTTTTAATTTTTTTGCTTTGTTTTGCTTTTCTGGAAGTTTTGTAGTTTTATTTTTAAAATCAAATCTATGAGCCATGCAAGTTGCTTTTGTCTGCATGTGAGATGAGAATCAACATTCGCTCCTCTCCCTCTTGGGTGCTCAGTTTCTCTGGAACTATTTTTTTTCCTTTTCTTTCTTTTTTTTATTAGATTTTTCTTTTTAATACCAATCCAAATTCCCACTCCCTCCCCTCCTCCCATTCCCTCCATACACCCTCCCACCCCACCCCCTTCTAATCCTAAGAGAGGGTAAGGCACTTTGCTTTGTGGAAAGTCCAAGGCCCTCCCTGCTACATCTAGGCTGAGCAAGTATACATATAAAAAGAATAGGATCCCCAAAAGCCAGTACATGCAGTAGAGATAAATCCCAGTGCCACTGCCAGTCTGCCCCAGCTGTGAACCACATTCAGAGGGACTAGTTTGATCCCATGTTCGTTCATTCCCAGTCCAGTTGGAGTTGGTGAGCTTCGATTAGCTCAGGTAAATTGTTTTGGTGGTCTTCATGGTCTTAACCTCTTTACTCATATTCTCATTCCTTCTACTCTTCACCTGGGCCTTGGGAGCTCAGTCCAGTGCTCCCATGCGAGTCTCTGTCTCTGTTCCCATCTGTTGTTGGACGAAGGTTCTATGGTGATATTTAAGATAATCATCAGTCTGAGTACAGGGCAAGGCCAGTTCGGGCACCCTCTCCTCTATTGCTTAGAAGACCTAAAGATTTCTAGCTAAGAATCACAAATACGAGAGAACATCCAGGGTTTGTCCTTTGGTGGTAGTGTATTGTTTTCTCGATCTATCCATTTACCAGAAAAATTCACGCTTCCGTTTTTCCACGCAGCTGGAAATAATTTCATGGTATGTATGCAGCACATCATTATCCATCCACCAGTTGAAGGGAATTTCAGTTGTTTCCATTTTGCAGCTATTGTAGACAGAGCAGCAATGAACTTGGCTGAGCCAGTATCAGTGGAGCAGGATGGCAAGTCCTCTGGGCCTACGCCAGGAAGTGGTATGGGAGGGCAACACAAATCAGAACTTCTCTAGGATTTCCCCCCATTCAGAATGGCGCAGATAATGAAAACTAGAGCTGATGAGGATGGGGGGAGGGTACGGGAACTCAGGCTCAGTATTGTGGGATTGCAAACACGAAGGTGGTGTGGAGAATTTTCAAAATGTTAAAAGCAGACCTAGCTGTGTAAAGAATTTGTGGTGGTTTAAACAAGACAGCTTCCTTAGTCTGGGGCATTTGATTGCTTTATTTTTAGATTTTTAAATGTTTTTTTAAAAAATTTTATGTACATTGGTGTTTTGCTTACACATGTGTCTGTATTGGATCCCCCGGAACTGAAGTTACAGAGTGTTGTGAGCTGCTAGTGCTGGGAATTGAACCCCGGTCCTCTGGAAGAGCAGCCAGTGCTCTTAACCACTAAGCCATCTCTCCAGGCCCTATTTCTTTTTAAATCTTATATGTATGGATGTTTTCTCTGTATGTATGTCTGTGCAGCACATGCATGATGTGTCCATAAAAGCCAGAGGAGAGTGTAAGATCCCTGAAACTGAAGTTACAGATGGCTGTGAGCCACCATATGAGTGCTGAGAATTGAACCCAGATCCCGTTGAAGAGCAATGAGCCTCTTAACCACTGAGTCAGCCTCAGTCTTAAGCATTTAAATGATCTATATGGTAGATCTTCCCACCTAGACCATTGACACTAAACAATCTATCATAATGTATGCATATAAATATGCGCACATTTATGTGTGTGCACACATAACAGTAATATATACACTTATAGGAGGCTAGAAAAGACAATCATTTGTATTTAATGGATTTGTATTTCACAGTGTGTCCTGTCTGTAGTGGTCCCCGTTAGCAGTGCTGTTTGGAGAGTATCAGGAGGTGTGGCCTTGCAGGAGGTGAGTCACTGGAGGTGGAATTGAGGGCTTAAGGACGCCAGTCATTTTGAGTTCACTCTCTCTGCTTCCTACTTGGAGTCCAAGACGTGAGCCCTCACCTTCTGGCTCCTGCCACCATGCCTTTACAATACATCATGGGCTCTAAACCTCTGGAACCGTAGCCCAAATAAACCATTTCTTCTGTAAATTGCCTTGGTCATGGTGGTTTTTTTTTGTAGCAACAGAAAACTAGTACAGAATTTTAATTGACTTTATGCTTATCTTTTCTGTTTGTTCAGCTTGGCACCTCAAACATTTATTCTCTGGGGTGGCTAGTACGTGAACATCTTGAAGCTTCCTTATAATCGAAGAGAGGTCCTTTCTGCACATCTGCATTTGCAAAAAATAAAATTTCTTGAGATTGCTGTATTTTGGGTACCTGTGCATACAATGACACCCATTGCTCTTTTAAGAAGTAGTGTCAAAAGACAATTCTCCTGCCGCAGTGTTTCACATGGCCACCATCAGAAAGCCGGGTGCATACATATACCAACAGATGATACGTATCTCTATATATATCTTGTTTTTTGCCCTCTTTCTTTATGGATACAACCTGTTTCCCTACTGCTATCACTGCTATGCTTGAGTACTTATGTTTGTATCAGTGTGGGCTGCTGTCATCTGTCTTACTGTGTAAAGTGGGCTAGGAAGGGTTCTGTCATGTGTTCACACATGTCACAAACACATCTCTCTTAAAAATGTATGATGGTGGCACAGTCCTCTGCATAAATGCCATTTAAAGAATTTTTAGAATATAGTAAAGAATTAAGTAGTGGTAGTAGATTCTTTTCCAAGTCCATGACCTCACTGGCCCCAGGAAGCTGAGTAGGTTTCCAATACCAGGCATGGTTTCCCTCCTGTTAAGTGAGGTTTAAGTCTAATTGGACAGTTGTAGGTTGCCATTGATATTTGAGTGGTACTTACTGCACTGTTATGCGTATCTCACCATGTAGGTCATTGTTGTGGTCCATAGGCATTGCAGCCAAGCAAGACTGCTTTATTACTTCCCTCTCCTAGCAGCTTGCTTAATATCTTCTGGAACCGTGAAAGCTGGACTCCAGGAAAGAGGCTTTCAGGTCAGAGCCAGCTCAAACCCTCTAAGTCTTGTGTCCGAACCTGTGTACAGTGTCTTCAGCAATAAGGACCCATCTGGAAGGGTAATTCAACCCCTGGAAGGTAACCAAGGGCTATAACTATAATCTATATTGTTTGGGCTGTCCCATGGTCAACTGTGGTCAACCACTGGAAAGTGCGTTTCTCATGGCATTGGGAAATCTGTTAGTCTGCGGTTCTTGTAGATAGCACTGGCTTCACTTCCTTATGATGTTAGGTACACATGAACTAATATGTATACTTGTGGGTTTATCAAACAACCTTAGTGTTATTTGTTCCTAGTCCTTTTTTCTCCTTAATATCCCTCCCTCTTCCCTAAGTGTGTCCCCTCCTCCATTATCCCATTCCCCACTTCATATCACTACTATCTTGCTTCTTTTCTTACAAGAACCCCTGTTCCCCACACCTATGGTTCTTTTTATACTTTCCTAACTTCTGTAGTTATTTCGTATTGTATGTGTACAATGGGAAGTAGGATGAGCTGATGAGAGAGAATAATTTAACATTTGCCTTTCTGGTTCTGGGTTTCCTCACTCAATACGATCTTTTCTGTACCTGTCCATTTACCTGCAAATGGCATTATTTCATTTTTCTTTACAGATGAGTAGAATTCCATCGTGTATGCATACCACATTTCCCCTTCATCTGTAGAAGGACATCTAGGTTGTTTCTAATTCCTGACTGTTGTAAATAGGGTGGCAAGAAACTTTGCTGAAAGATGTCAAATCTGTTGCTCATATGCCAAGGACTATAGTTGGGTCACATGCTAGTTTTAGTTTTAATTTCTGGATGATTCTCTATACTGATTTTCAGATAGGCTATACCAATTTTAATTTCACCAAAAATGAAAAAAAAATGAATAAGGGTGAACTGTCCCTCAAAAACAAAACAACAACAAAAAACTCCCCCTAAGCAAATGGAGACCACCACATAAACCTACAACTGAACACAATGCAGAGATCAGCAGATCATATCTACATCACAGCTCCTGGAGCTATGGTTCAGGTAACACTGAGAAAGAGGGAGCAGAAAGATTGGAAGCACCAGGATTCCAGGAAGTCTGTTGTGAAATAGTATATCCTAGAAATGGCTGCACAAACAAGATCAGAACAAGGGCAATATCAATGGGCACATTAACATGGAAGGGAAAACATTTCATGGGGTCCTACCTTTAGACTAAAAACTAGAGACAAACCAGGCAGTGATGGTGCATGCTTTTAATTCCAACACTCAGGAGCAGAGACAGGCAGATCTCTGTGAGTTTGAGGCCAGCCTGGCCTACAAGAGTGAGTTCCAAAGCAGCTAGGACTGTTACACAAAGAAATCCTGTCAAAAAAACCAACAATAACAAGAAAAAAAGAAAGAACGAAAGAAAAAAATCTAGAGACAACTAGTGACCACAAGAAGAAGAAGAAGAAGAGGAGGAGGAAGAGGAGGAGGAAGAAGAAGAAGAACAAAATCAAGAACAACAACTACTAGCCTTTCTCAGGGATAAACCTTTCCTTGGTTAATAATGCAGAGTTACCAGCCCTGAAACTACATATATCCCAATAATATAAAAACATACCCAGCAGGGTATATTTATATATTTTTCTGTTTGTGTATGTGCGTGCATGTGTGCATACAACAATAATAATTTTTATGAAAGAGGCTATCAACTTGAGAGTAGGTGAGGATATGGGAGAGGTTCAAAGGAGGGTTGCTGGAGAGAGAAAAAGGAAGGGAAAAGTGATGTAACTCTATTTCAATTGAAAACACCTTAAAAGTGTAAATGTCTACCAATAAATGAATGGATAAAGAAAAGGTGGTTTAAAAAAAGGTGGTTTATTTCCACATTGGAATACTACTCAACTTTTTAAAAAAATGGAAGCATAAAATTTGCAAGTAAATGGATGGATCTAAAAGAAAAATCATCCTGACTGAGGTATCCAGACCTACAAAGACAAATATGGTATTATTTGCTTTTATGTGTTAGCTTTTAAGTCTTTGATAAACAGATTACAATCTACATAACCACAGAGGTTAGGTGTAGAGTAAGGGACTAGCAGGAAGAGAAGAATTTCCTGAAGAAGGGGAAATAAAATATTTATGGACAGACAGAATGAGGACTAGAAGGAGAGGATTACATGTAGTGGGGGAGAGAAGAGGGAAATACAACTAAAACTAAGGGCCATTAGAAGGGTGTATAGAAAACTAGTACAGTAGAAGCTTCCTAAATATATATGCATGAAGGGGATCTAAATGAAATTGCCAAATAACAGGAGAGATGGAGCCCCAACTAGTTTCTCTCTCACCACCAAATGAAACCTTCAGTGTTAGGAATGGGTTACATATAATTGAGATTTTGGCCAAAGGGGCCCCGTGGAAACCGCCCAAAGAATCCAGGCTATTGCCAAAGCTAGTGTTTCCTCTCTCCAAATTCGTGGTAAAGCCCTATTGCTGAAGACAATATCTGCGCAACTCACTGAACACAGAGGAGTAGAGCTGGTGCCTACCTAAAGCCTTCATCCCTACAGATGTTCCTACAGTGTTCCTAGTACTGGAAGAAGGTACTCTGCACACTGCAAGAAAAGACTGACAAACACCAACCCAGCCACAAACCCTTCAGTCTACAATGGTGACCTTCCTGCGAGATACACTTGTGCAATAGTGCCACAAAAGTTACTGGAGTCACCAACCACTGTCTGATTGGATTTAAGTCTGCACCCATGTCTGACACTGCTCAGGAAGCCAAGAACCTGAGACTCGATAGACCATGGACCTACGGGAAAACAAAACACTAGTGTTCTGCTAAAGGAACATTGTAATAAAAAGACTCCTCACAGCATTCTGCTATGCCCAGGGGTCCATGTCTTACTCAGCCATCATCAGATGAGCTTCCTTCTGCAGAAGATGGGAACAGGTACAGAGAGCCACAACTGAACAATGTGCAGAGAGTGAGTGAGAGACCTCAGTCCTAGATGGGACATCTACACACCCCTCTCCTCATGGCTCAGGGAACTATGTGGAAGAGGAGTCACCATGGATAGAAGACACCAAGGAAACAAAGCCTTTCCAGACACAAAGGATGCACCAATGAACTCAGAGACTGTTGCAGTATGCCCAGGGCCTGCATGGGTCTACACTAGGTGCAGAGGGTGGATACAAGGACCCAACCCTAACCAAGAAGCTACCTCCAATGGACAACTGCTCGCAAAGAGGAATTAGTTTTCTTCAAAAGAGTCTGATAGTTGCACAGAGCACACTTATGTGCAGGCCCCAGGCCCAGCATAAGATGGTCAACACAGAATAAACTAAATGGTATTTTTGGAGGGATTTGTCTCAGTGTTCTTGGGGGGGGGCAGTTATTTTTGCCATATAGGGCTTTTGCTTATTTATTATGGTTTCCAATATTATGTTCTTACAGAATTTCTATGTGTGTCTGCATCTGTGTTTCTCCAGTTTTTTCTTTGACTCTTCTGTATGTTTTAGTTGTCTGTTTTCTTTTTTTTAATTTTATTGAGCTATACATTTTCTCCGCTCCCCTCCCCTTCTACCCTCTCCCATGGTCCCCACAAGAAAGAGTGTAGATATCGATGGGTGGAAAGGTAGAAAGGATCTGGGAGGAGCTGGAGGAAGAGAAACCATAATCAGAATATTTTGCATGAAAAAAATCTATTTTAATAAAAAGTAAAAGTATAAATAAAAAGTTCTCTGTTTTGGTAAAGGAAAAGAATAGATTGTAATAATATTTTTCTATGTGAAATGTAATTTGGTATAATTCTTTTTTACATAATTTTTTTAAATTAGTAAAATTTTAAAATGTATAATTCTAGTGCAGTTAAATGAATATAATATATAATTAGCAAAATCTAATGTGCTTAGCCTTGCAAGTGTGATATGAGTGAGAAGAAAGAGAATCATGAAGCAAATTTTGTTTGAAAATCTCTCCCTCCCCCAAAAGCCTAACAAATCACCTTTAGGTTTATAAGCAAATTTTTGTAAATCTAATGAACTAAAACAAACATCAATATAAATCTATTGTATATAATATACAAATAAATTCTATCATATTTCAAATTTAAAAAGTTGTCTTGATACCCCCCAAAATTAAATTATATTTTTAGAATAATATCTAGAAGATTTTTATCTTTCGGTGTTTCATTCTTCAAGGTTTTTTTTTTCTCAACACTCTGGATCATGGCATTTAGAACTGTCATTTAGAAACATTGACCAAACTTGTGTAAATCACAGCTTATTCTTTCAATTTTCTCATGCATTTTAGAAGGGACCAGGTTAGAGTCACGAGAACACTGAGTGACCCAATGCTTTGGATGTAGCCATGTCCCCTTTCCTTTGAGTAAAACGTCCTGAAATTTTCCCAAGATCCTTTAGTTTGAGATGTTATAAGCATTGTGCAGTGTCTATTAGGTGGGACTCTTGCAAACAGAAAGCCCTCTGGACAGTAAATTATGAGACAGCAGAGCCCTGCGGGAATTGTTGGAACCGAGCAGCAGAACTGAGCTTGGGACTCGGGAAAGCCAATTAGTTCTTGTCAGCTCTTCCTGCAGAGCTGGCAGATGTGGGTACAGCTCAAGAAGCTGCCTAGGTAGGAATCTTGTCTAGCCTGCTACATATGTATGCATCACGATTACATGAGCACAAGCATACATACATTCTGAGGGAGCTTCCGGGAGAGATTAGTGTGTGTGAGCCTCAGAGGACCAGATGGGGAAGGAAGATCTGTCTACGGAAATGAATGTAAACATACTGTGTGAGGGTACCACACACTGATGGGGCATGGGGAGTCGGGCTGTGGCTCTGAGATGCAAGATGTCACAATAGTTAGTGGTTGCCATGTGAGCCTGTCTGTATCTATCCTGTAATCCACTTTTTTCCATATTGAATTTTCTTCTGCTCTTCGAGGCTTTTGTATTACAATTACAAATTTGCTTGTCCTTTAATGGTTCTTTTGTCTTTGCTCCCCACCCCCAAATTCTGAATAATCTCCTTAATTCTTTGTCCTTTTAAAGACCGAAGTTTTTCAGAGTGTACAGAGATCCCTCGGAAAACATCTGAGTTCATCAGTTCCTTTGCGGAACTTAGAAGCCTGGTTTACGCAGAGGCCACTTCACACCAGGAATGAGCCTGTGAATCCACAGATGCCCCGCAGATGGGAGCCAGGCAGGGAGGGCAGAGGAAATTCTGTGACCTGAAGGCGTTTGAAATGATGTTTCCAAACTTTCGTTCTATAAGAAAAATTTTAGGAAAGTGCTTATAACAAACACGGAAGGATCCACAGGTCACAGTTTTGTCAAAGAATAAAAATAGTGCCATCAAGTCTTACACACACACACACACACACACACACGCACACACACACGCACACACACGCACACACATACGCATGCATGCACACACATATACATGCACGCATGCAGCTAACGGCCATAGAAGTGTGTATACAAGCAAGGGCAAAGGGCAGATATTTGATTTTTACACTATTTTGCTTTTAAAGCTCTGGCTGCAGAGGAATGTGAGGACAAAGAAGATGTCCTGAGAAGTGACTGCCTTTTTCCTGAGGAAGGTTTAGGTCCTAAAACCCCAGTTCTACGCTGACTCCTGCTCATAGGATGGAGTTCATTCCAATGGGCAGCCTGCTGCTTCTGCTTAGGCAGTTTGGATTCTAGCTCTGCTAAAATGCCAGTTGTGAGACTCAGGGCAACTTAAGGTCTTAGAGCTTCAATTGCTCAGTGTTTAGAATGGAGAGAGCAGTAACAATGCCCACCATTCTGAGAATTAAGTGAGATACGATTTAGCTCTTTCTGACCCATAGTATCACTTGATAAATCAGAACTGTTGGTTTGATTTTCTCAGTTTTGGGGGAAGGACATAGCTACCACCCTTTGGATGGTTTCTTTTTTTCTTTCTTTCTTTTTTTTTTTTTTAAGATTTATTTATTATGTACACAACATTCTGCTTCTATGTTTGCCCGCACGCCAGAAGAGGGCACCAGATCTCATTACAGATGGTTGTGAGCCACCATGTGGTTGCTAGGAATCGAACACTCAGGACCTCTGGAAGAGCAGCCAGTGCTCTTAACCACTGAGCCATCTCTCCAGCCCCTGGTTTCTTTATCTCTACTAACATGCTATAGGGGTAGTTTGTATCAGAAGGTACATGTAGATGATCCCCACTTTGTCGCTCTCTGGGATCTGCCTTAGATGCTGAAGTCCCCAAAGGACAAAGTCACACTGTTCTACATGACTCCCTGAGCTAGTAATGACGGGACAATGGTCTTGCTCCCAACATACAGATGACTACATTGAACATGAAAACTAGAAATTTACCAGAACTTTGCATAGGAAAGAGGTGTGGGTATTCTAAACCTTCAGGTGAGCTTTCTCCTCTGTAGACAGAGACCATTCTACCCATAGGAGCTGAGATGTGGGCCTACGGCTTATGATGATACGGTAACTCTATACAGCTCCACCTTATTGTTCTGAAATAGAGAGACGTGGAGAACACTATCAAAGAAAGACTGATGATAACAAAAGGTTTTTTTTTTAAATCACAAAACTAGGGGTGTACTGGAGAAGCATTTGTTTTACCTCGCTCCCCAAAGTTATAAAAATAAACAACCAAAAATACCAAGAAGTGTTTGAACGGAACCATTATGAACAGGCACAAACTAACAAACAGTAAGGACAGTGGACAGAGAAGTTAAAACTTACGATGGATACAGGGTCAGAATGTCTGATTGGGATGAGCATGCATTCCCCAGACTCAGCTTCTTAGGCTGCCAGGGGATGGATGCGTGTGGCCTCCTCAGGGAGGGGGTCAGGCAAAGGGCCTGGACCTGAACACTCTGCTCATCTTTCCCAGGTGCTACCCAGTCAGCAGGCTGGGACTAAGGATGCTGTGGTGCCGATGTCAGCAGAGCCCTCTGTGAAGGATGGGTCCGCCAGAGAAGCCCAGGGGCCTTTATGTCTTCTAGACAACATTCCCCTGGAATTAAGTATCTTGTATTTTAACCTGACAAGTAGGTGCTGAGAAAACCAGAAATGACTTCTCTTTGCCAGCTGTACCTATGGGACAAGGATTTTTACCAAGCCTGCCTAAGACCCTAAGCCAAGGCTGACAACATTCCCTGTAGTTTAAACATGTAATTTATCCCCACAGCTCACGACTTTATTTAAAGCTTATCTGTTAGAATCATAGGTTTAGCTCTGGGGATTGGAGAATTCATGTTTAATAAAAACTGACTTGAAAGATCTCTCTTTATTTCCGCCAAGTGCCAGGGTTTGCTTTGCTGAAGAGTTTTCAATTAAGCAAACAATAATTCTGTCTGACGCAACACCCAACCTACAGTCAGACCACGCTGCATGCCTCAGGGTTCTCAGCAATGTTTAAGAAGCAGAAGGCTTGCCAGGCAGTGGTGGCTGTGCATGCCTTTAATCCCAGCACTCTGGAGGCAGAGGCAGGTGGATCTCTGTGAGTTCGAGGCCAGCCTGGTCTACAAAAGCTAGTTCAAGGACAGGCTCCAAAAGCTACAGAGAAACCTTGTCTCAAAAAACAACAAACAAACAAAAATCAGAAGGACAGAGGTCCTGGAGGTCTGGACGGGGAGGGCATTTGTTTATTTTAAGGCTTCTGTTTGTTCACTCTTTTTTGCCTGCTATCTCAACATGAAAATGTGATCCTGTGACTTTCTATGGAAGATGATCATTTTGGAGGTGGTGGTTGAAGTCAATATATATGATTTATTTAGCTCTTAAGGTAAGTTCCCTGAAACTCCCCATAGACCTTCAGTTGATTTTTTTTAAAGCATCATTGGTGTAATGCAATGTTCACAGCACATGTCCACTCATTCACAGCACGCAGTTCAGCAGTTTTATGTGTTCAGAGTTATGTAACGTAACCTTTCTACTTGCCTTTTAATTTGCCCACTGTCACAGAGCATCCTGTTCTCTGTGTTTTCGATGTAGAGTAATTACTAAGTTCCCTCTACCATAAAGAGTTATCTATCACCTTTTGGGCAATTAATAACCTTCTAAATGGACTTAAGATTCAATAGGAGGGAAATCATGCCTAGTGCTGGAGACCTACCCAGCATCTCAGGGCTAGTGATGTCAGGGATCTTAGAGAAGAATCCACTACCCATACTTTGCCAGACCAGCAAAGTCCTTGCTACATTCTAAATCTTACCCTTAGACCACAGTTAAGTGTACCCACCACCCCTCATCAGAGAAGCCTCTCTTTACAGCAAATGGAGGCCATTGCATAAACCACAACTGGACACAATGCAGAGATCAACAGATCATGGGGGGAGGCTAGCCTCAGCGGACACACCTACATCACAGCTCCTGCATCCATGGCTCAAGGAACATGGCAGCAGAGGGGACAGAAAGATTGCAAGAGCCAGAATACCAGGAAGCCTACTATAAAAGTCTCTCCTAGAAAGGGCTCCATAAACAGGATCAGACAAGGGGGAGATTTTCACAGGGTCCCACTCCTAGATAAAACAATTCATGAGCAATGAATGACTGACAGGAGAAGGAGAATTAGCCTCTCCAAGGGATAAAACCCCCTGTTATTGGTTATCCAATGCACAGTGGAGCCATGCATACACAAACAATAATAGCAGATCCAGAAGATTGTGTTTTCATAGATTTTTTGCACACCACACACACACACACACACACACACACACTATCAACTTGGGAGTGGGTGGGGACATTGGAGGGGTTTGAAGGAGGGTAGATGGGAGAGATTGAAGGAATGGGAAGAGGAAACATGATGCAATCCTATTTGAATTTAAAACACACTAGTGTGACAACGCAGGGCATGAAGTCTGATGCAACAAGACATAGTGAGAGGTGTAGTTACGTGCTGTGGGTTGTGACAACCTGCTGCTGAAATGTCATGAGTGACAGAAGATTTGGTGGGAGACTGGTCCTCGTCAAATTACTGAACTTCAATGAGCCATTCAGTCCTCAGGAAAGCCCAGTTGTTCACGTGTAATGGAAGGCCGCAATAACCCTAAGTTTGCTACGTGTTAAATGAGACCCTTAAATGGATCATCTCATCCCAACCCTGACAATCTGCAAAGATTACAGGCTGAGCCACCATGCCAGGAGGATGCATTCTGAAAAAGTCAGGTCTGTTCCATTCACGAAACAACTGGAGCTTGGAGCTGTTACAGAACCTGCTTTATGAACATAGACCGATGTGCAGAACCAGAACTCAAGGCTCTAGGCCACATGACCCCAGGGCTGATGGTAACAGCACTGTTCTTGAGACTGCTGAGAGGACTGAAGGAGAGAGGACCATGGGTGGCAGGCTTCTTAAACAAAGCCAGTGGCCCTAGATTTAGAACCACATCCCAACTAATGATGATGACAGTAGAGTACCAGGAATCGGTCTCTGTCAATCAATGTCCATTGCCTAAGAAGAGGGTTGTTATTCTAACAAGGAAGCATACGGCAGGATTTATGCTTGCCCAAGAGTACATTTGCATTGGTTGAACACCTTTTAGAGATACCTCTACAAGAAGACGGCTCTTATTTTTAAATGTAATTATCCTCAGCTCCACCGCTCTGCCCTGGTACAGAGAATGCCTTCTGCCTACAGTTTTCAGACTCTAGCTCACATGCCCTACTACTCATGTGGTGCCTGAAATTTTAATTTAGGGCTTTGAGCATTCCTCATTTCAAACATAACCTCGTGTTGGAATGCAGGTTATAAAAATAGAAATCGGTGAATGACATCTTGGGACAAATTTGCATAAACCTGGAACTCAGGATACACACCGCTTGTTTCAGAGGCAAGCCTTTTCCTCTTAGGAACACACATGCACTCAAAGTAGAAGTAGGGTTAGGATGGGGATGTAGCTTAGTGGCCAAGTGCTGGCCTAACACATGCAAGGCTCTAGGTTCCATCACAGCATTTTAAAAAGAAAAGACATAATATATGATATATATAATTTGGTAAATTGTAGATTATTTTATAGTTACATATAAATAATATAGAATATAAATTTATAGCTATATAAATTAATATAAATAAAACTATATTTAATTTTAAATTATAACACTATAAACATACACCATATAGTATATACACATATAATTTATTCTAGTACATGTGCAGAAAACCAGCCCTAGCTTAGATGAAGCTATACTATGAAGCTTTAATTAAGGAAAGGGACAAGAAAAACTCATGCCCTCTACCAACAACATCATTCATTTTACTCCTCTGAGCTGTCTGGTACAGGCCAAGGTAACCTGTGCATCTACGACAGGTCAATAACTCAGCCACTGATGTGCCAGAGTTCAGGACCATCGACCTAAGTGGCTCTCTGTACTCAGGAGACCCTCCTGCTTCCTTTTATCCTCATGAAGACTAGGGCTGTGAATTAAAAGCACATCTCAAAACAAACATCGTTTCTCACAATGATGCAAGATTCCTATTTCAATCAGCTACACATTTTAAAGAAGTAATTAAAATACTGCCTTCTTGTGTAAACTACTTGACAGTCAATAAAAATACAATGTGTTTTGAGGTTCTGATGGGATGGGATGAGGGTTGATCTTGTGATGGAATGGGATGAGGGTTGATCTTGTGATGGAATGGGAT
>JAQHUG010000070.1:1325529-1358704 GCA_028555095.1 Dicrostonyx torquatus | reverse complement strand
TGAGTTTTGTGCATGGTAATAGATATGGGTCTATTTTCATTCTTCTACATGTTGATATCCAGTTACGCCAGGACCATTTGTTAAATATGCTTTCTTTTTTTCATTTGATTTTTTTTGCTTCTTTGCCAAAAATTAGGTGTTCGAAGGTGTGTGGATTAATATCCAGGTCTTTGATTCAGTTCCATTGGTCCTCCTGTCTGTTTTTATGCCAATACCAGGCTGTTTTCAGTACTGTAGCTCTGTAGTAGAGTTTGAAGTCAGAGATTGTGATGCCTCCAGAAGTTCTTTTGTTGTACAGGATTTTTTTTTTGACTATCCTGGGTTTTTTGCTTTTCCATATAAAATTGAGTATTATTCTTTTGAGCTCTGTGAAGAGTTTTGCTGGGATTTTGATGGACATTACATTGAATCTGTAGATTGCTTTTGGTAAGATTGTCATTTTTACTATCTTAATTCTACCTACCCAAGAGCATGGGAGATCATTCCACTTTCTGGTGTTTTCTTCAATTTCTTTCTTCAAAGATTTAAAGTTATTGTCATAAAAGTCTCCCACTTGTTTGGTTAGGGTTACTCTGAGATATTTTATGCTAACAAATAACAAATAACATTCTTTAATATCCAGAAAGTCCCATGGTCTAGGTTTTTTTTTTTTAATGTGGCACTACGTGTTATGGCTTGATAAATGATTTTTCTAAGCTATCAACTGGACTAATTAACAAGAAGGGCATTAATGAAGCACTCCTGTGGAGAAGGAAAATACAAACTGCATGTCAGCATTCCTTCCTGATGTGCCCAGATGTGAGCGAGCAGCCCCATGTTCCTGCTTCCACAACTGACAGCTACTTCCACTGCCATGTACCCATTCCTAGTCGTGATGGACGGGACCTTCCATCCATGAACCAAAACAAGCCCTTCCCTCCCTTAAGTATCTCCTGTGAGGTTTTTGTCCAATATCAAGGAGGAAAGTAATTAAAATGCACAGTAAGTGATAGAGCCCGAGAGCATATTTATCCCGCATTCCTTCGGTATTTATTGAGCATACAACACACTTTTATCCTATTCAAGGTATGAGAATAAAACTGCAAATAAGGCACAGTTCCTTCAGGAACCTCCGAGTGGAGAGATGGGTAACTTAATATGTTGAGCCGACTATTTCACAGGTTAGGATGTTTGTCTAGCATTCAACAGACATATGGAGAAGAAGGTGGCCATTTCTACTGAAGGGCAGTAAATCCTGATAATAAGCATGAATTCATCAAGCAGTGATTATGGCACTAAAGGAGCCTGCAAAGAAAAGGCTGGAAGGACAGGGGAATGGGGTCCCAGTGGTAGAGGAGACAGCTCAGAAGTGTGAGAATCCAGAGGTAACGAGGT
The DNA here is from genome assembly GCA_028555095.1 of Dicrostonyx torquatus. NCBI lineage: Eukaryota > Metazoa > Chordata > Mammalia > Rodentia > Cricetidae > Dicrostonyx > Dicrostonyx torquatus. Next base: position 1,357,330 of record JAQHUG010000070.1, on the reverse strand, counting down.
GGGGAGGAAGTGAGCTGGGTCAGAGAGCAGAGGCCCTCATGTACCACATAAGAAACACAGGCATTATGGGACTCACCAAAAGGGCTTACTCAAGAAGGTCTGTCTAGATTTCAGAACAGTTACTCTGGAACTAGAAAGCAGCAGACAGATTATGGACAGTCTACAAATAGACCAACAGTGAGAGCAACAGGCACAGCAGTGGTCCAGAACAGCAACGATGAGAACTAGAAGGAGGGCCTCAGGGGTGGGCATGGAAAGGAGTGGACATAGATGTTGCAAGAGGAAGAGAAATGAACAGAATCCACATCAATCAGGTGGTGAAGCTGACAGCGAGCAAAGACTCTGGGTGACCTCCAAGTGCCTAGCATGGCCAACTAGGAAGACGGTGGTGCAGCTGACTCTCATTGAAGGGCAGAAAGAGTTTGGGAAAGACAGAGGAGAAACTGTGCTGGGGAACCATAGGGTTTAGAGTGCTTGAGAATCCTACCAGTGGAGTTGCCCACTGGGCTAGTCAAGTGCTTGTGGGTGGGGCTCAAGTTGTGAATCAGGTCAAGAGGAGACACTGCGAGGGATGGAGGAATCCCCAAGGAACCAAGCCTACATTTTAGGTAAAGTACATGTTAGATTGAGAAGCAAGAGCCAGCCAAAGAGACAGGGTTTCCCAGGATTTTTCTAAGCAGTAAGGCATGGAACACAATGCCTATTCTGAAAGGAAAGTCACCCCACTCCCAGTAAATTACATTTTTTGGTCACGTTCATGGCATTTTTCACATCATAAGAAGGCAGCCCAATGATTATGAGACTCCCCTGACCTCTTTAGAGAACTGATTTGATTCCATACATAGGCATTTAATTGTCCGTAAGTTGCGATGCTCTTCCACGACTGCTCATGACTTCCCCACTGCCTTCCTTCCTCCGCTTACCTCCATTCGCAGTACTGTGGGAGAATATTAAGGCACAGACACTAAATGATTTAGCAAGGATTGCATCAGGAGTCAATAGCACAGCAGACTCATTAAGTTGCCTTTCCTACTCTTAAGCTCCTTCAGGACTTTTAAAAAAATCCAGCTATAGCTCTTTCCTAATTGGCATCTCTGTCCATTTTGGCCTTAATCCTTCATTCACTACTCCATGACAGTCACTGTGTGGGCCTGAGGGTGAAAGATGGAAGACATGATCCTTGTTCTCTAGCTGGTGGGAGGCTGGACTGGCAGCCAGTTAGGAGACACTTTGACTAGTGCCATGAATGAAATCTTATGGGTACCACACATGTCAGAGAGGGATGCCAAACTCTACCTTGAAGCCCAGAAAGGATGCTTAGGAGAAGCAACGTTTGTGCCAAATCCTAATTTTATCTTAGAGCATACATGCCTTAGGGCAAAGAAATTTGGATTAACAAAAGAGTATGTGGCTAATAGTCACAGAACGAATCATCTTGGAGTTATATGCACATGTATCAGAGCAGAAACAGGAGGGAAGACTGCCATCCAACAGAGGGAAGCATCAGGCAACAGCACCAAGCATCCTGGAAAGCTGGGGTCATCACGCCTAGAACTGTGGAGCACTGAAAGGAAAGGAGAAGCTACAGAAACTGACTCGGTCCATGGCAGCTGCCAGCCCTCACTATCACTTTGCAATTGGTTTCCTTTTCTTTTTTTCATTTTTTCTACTTAAAAGCAACTCTATTTCAATTCAGTTCTTCTCATTGCTTTTCTCAAATGAAGGGCTGAGAGGGCTGATGTTTGCCTGTGTAGAATTCATTTCAGTGGCAGTGAGTGTAATTCTATCATGGGGGCAGGGGCAGAAATAGCTGCATTTCCTCTTCACTGCATCCCCACTACACCTGCATCTTGTAATACTAACAGAAATGATGCAGGGGATGGGGACATGGGGCCTCTTAATCCCAGATTCCACTTCTCCTCATAGAACCATGTACCCCCAGTACATGGAACCATCATGGAAAGTATGTTTATCAGTGTATAACAATATCAATTACATTCCAAAAATGCTTGTCTTTTTTTTCTCCATTATCACTTATTATTCAGACTCTCTAGAACTTGGACACTATGTACAGACTGCCAATAAGGCAACAGAGTATCTGGACGATGTCACATAAATAGGCTGAGGTGGGTGCTGAGGTGACAACCCTGATCTTTCTGATGTCAAATGCCATGGTTCTCATCTTGGTCTGTTTTGTTTTGCTTTAAAAGAATATTACAACTGGTTGTGGTAGTACATACCTGTAGAGTGAGCTGACATAGGAGGAAAAGAGTGAGACCCAAGGGGGAAAAGACAGCGAGGGGTGGGTGGGGAGAAAAGAAAAAAAGGATAGGAAAGAGCAAACTCAGAGGAAAGGATGACACCAGTGGAATTTTATAAATCAATTGTTCCTGCCACTGTTCTGGAAGCAAGGAGCTTAAGACTAAAGGGCTCTTCCCAGTGAGGATCTTCTAGACACGTCACAGCACAGAGCAAGACAGAATGGATACACTAGTTCAGGTCTCTCTTTATTAAGTCATTAATCCCAACGTGGGTGACCATCCTCATGACCACATCTAACTATAACTTCCCCCTGAAAGGCCCCATCTCCAAACACCTCCAATTATGAAATTGGAGGCTCAGTCCCCATCCTGGGAACTTTGGGGGATACTACTGAAGCACAACCATCTCCCATCACATAGCTGCCTGCCTTCTACCTGTTCACTCAACAGAGATCAGAGCAGGTTGTCAGACTATGTTTGTGACTTTATCATCTCTTTGCTGAAGACAACACCTACACAACTCACTGAACATGGAGATGTAAAGCTGGTGCCTACCTAGAGCCTTCATTCCTATGTGCCAGTATCTTTGGTAAGGAAGATACTCTGCAGACAACCAAAAGAAAAATGGAGACACCAAGCCAGCCACAAACCCTTTGAACTACAATGGTGCCCTGCCTGCAAGATTTGCTAGGCAATGACATCACAACGCTTGTAGGAGTAACCAGTCAATACCTGATATGACTTAAGGCCTACTCCACAAGATGAAACCTATACCTAACACTGTTTAGGTGGCCAAGAACGTGAGACTGGATATCCTTAGAACATGGAATAAAATCAAATGTTGCTTGTCTTTATTAGGGTTTTATTGTGTGAAGAGAAACCATGACCACAACAGCCCTTATAAGGAAAACATTTAATTGGGCTAGCTTACAGTTTCAGATATTTAGTCTGTTAATTGTCATAGTAGAAAATATGGTGGCATTCAGAGAGACAGAATGCTAGAGAAGGGCATGAAAGTTCAACATCTTGATTGGGAGGCAGCAGAAGGAGACTGTGTCACTAGGTCTAGCTTGAGCATATGAGACCTCAAACTCTGAGCTGGACGGTGGTGGCATGCACCTTTAATCTCAGCACTTGCTAGGCAGAGGCAAGTGTATCTCTCTGAGTTTGAGTCCAGCTTGGTCTACAAGAGCTAGTTCCAGGACAGACTCCAAAAGCTGCAGAGAAACCCTGTCTTGAAAAACCAAAACCAAAAAAAAAAAAAGACCTCAAAGTCTGCCTCCATGGTGACATGCTTCCCCCAACAAGGCCACATCTCCCAGTAGTGCAAGTCCCTATGGGTCAAGCATTCAAACTTGTGAGTCTATTGGAGTCATTCTATTGAAACCACCATGCTACTGTTCTGTTCTAAAAAAAAATGCAGCAATAAAATGACTCTTAATTTCATTCTGCTATATGCATAGATCAGTACCTTGCTCAGCCATCATGAGAGAAGCTCCCTTCTGCAACAGATGGGAACAACCACAGAGACCTACGGCCAGAAATGCAGAAAATGAGAGACCTTCGAACACTCAGTTCTACATGGGATGTCTCCATCAAATCCCTACCCTCGGGGTTCAGGGAACACTGGGGAAGAAGAAGCAGAAAGAGTGTAAGAGTCAGAGGGGGAAGGAGGACACCAACAGAACTGGGTCCTCTGAGTCAACATGACCAATGCTCCTGTGACCTCACGGAGACTACTGTAGCATGCTCAGCATCTGCACAGGTGTGCAGCAGGTCCTTTGCATCTATAGTATTGCCTCCAGTTTAGTGTTGTGTAGGATTCTAGAGTGTGGGAATGGGTAGTTCTCCGTTTCTTGTGCCTTCTCTTGGGCTCTTTTCCTTTCATTCGTTCATTGTGTCCAAAACTAAGGTATTAGTTTTGAGTTTTTAAAATATTTTATTTTCTTATTTTTCCTTAGAAGTGCACATGGTTGCAAGGATAGGAAGAAATCAGCTTTTTATTCTATATCTTTCTTAAATTATTGAGAACCAAAAAGAGAGAGAGAAAGAGAGAGAGAGAGAGAGAGAGAGAGAGAGAGAGAGAGAGAGAGCAAACCTAGCCAAAAGGCTTAAGTAGAATATGGAAGGATGTTTTTCTACAATGCTGTATACTTGTATTTTCTCAGTTCTGAATTCTAGTTGCTGCTTCCTGAAGGAAAACACACACCCCTTCAGATGGCTACTGTAGAAGGGTGTCCAGTAGTATCAGTTCCATTCCGGTCTAACTTTTTCTTTCCTGTCCCAGGCGTGTGTTCATTCTGTCTTGGGAACAATGACTGTTTAAAGTGATGTATCATAGGAGCCATGGGGGCAGAGAGTGTGCAATCTGCATGTCACCTTTGTGAAATGACTGCTCCCTGGAGGACTTTGGGAGCCCTGGCTGCACTGGGCACGATTTATGCATTCGACCTACTCACTCCTTACAAATGCCTCAGAAAAGCCCCATCAATCTGATTTCACAGCTAAAGCAAGACAAAAAGAGAGGTGAGAAAGTTGACCAAGGACACATAGTAACTGAATTGCTTCCAGCCCAGTTATAGCTCTTATCCCCATGCTGTGCTCTCCCCCTCCAAATTATGGCTATGGATTTTCTGTCAATCATAAACATCTTTAAATTTCAACTCTGTATGTACAGATGGAGAAAACTGTACACAGCAACATTTGAGGCAAGGTGAAGAAGAGAGAAGAAATTGGAAAAGAAAGCTACCCTGCTGGGGCATGCTCCGTAGACATGGCTGAAATGGGGTATGGATTATACCACCCTGAAGAGGGATGCCTGAAGGATATCATCACCTGGGTTTGGAAGGGGTGGAGGTTGGAGTGGTTCGGAATGTGGGAAGGAGGAAAGAGGTGGTCAAAGCTGTGATGTGGGATGTGATTGCCTCCCCCATGGTCCCTCTGATTCTTGAGATTGAATTCATGTCACTCTATGTGGGATTCTTGTAGAAAGTGCTAGGGTCTTCCTAAGATTTGGATGTCTGGACCCAGACATCAGAGGTGAATAGAACCACTGAGTTGAAATCATTCTCCTTCCCTATAGAAAAAGGGATGAGGGGGACTGGGAGGTTTGAACAATAGTGGGTATGGGGCCATCCAAAGGGCATCGAGGACACTATGCCTACCTTTAAAAACTACACACACATGAAAAGAAATGTGGAGGTGGATATTCCTCACCAACCCCATAAATGCTCTAAAGAGAGAATGTACGAGATAGATGAGTAATAAAGGGGGAATAAAATCACATTCCATCTGGGAGTGGGGAGTCATGGTTTGACTCTGTTTTCCAGCATTCAAGACAGGATCATGAATCCTCACAAACCTCATTGGCTATCTGTCATTCCTACTCTGCATTGACTCGTGATATAAACTAGCCATTTTCTGTAGGTTCAGACTATTCTGTTAGAACTCATTATACATTATGATTTTTAGGTTTTTTTATATTTTTGAAATCTTCTCCATTACTACTTTTTCAACATTAGTCATAGTTTCTTTAGCTATAGTTTAGAATTTTGAGTTATATGTGATGAAATTACTACATCTCTGATGGTTGTTTTGGGGGCTTGGGCATTGAGGGGAAAATAGTACTAAGCACTGTGGGAACCTACAGTATGCTGTGGGAGAGCAATTAAATTGTATTTCTTTTTGGATTAAAGATTAACTCTATGAACATGTTATTCTCTCTTCATTTGAAGATTTGAGCGGAAGAAAACTATGCCTCATATGAATCTGTATTTGTTTCTGCAATTCTTGGAGACCAAGGAGTAATTAATGGCAATTCTGTTTCTGAAGTTACCAGGACATCAGCAACAAAGATGTTTAGTGGAAAAATAAAAGTAGAAACTGGTGGATTTCCTAGACATATTTGTCAAACCACATAGTTCCACTTTAGAATTGATATTGCTAACAGGAAGGCTCCCTGAGTCTCTGTTGTTTTAGATCTATTTCTGTGCATCAGCTTTACATTTCCAGTATAATAGGCTTCCATTGCTCTTCCAGCACAGTGTACATTGTGGCAGAGGATAAACAGTAGCAGAGGATACATTGTTGCAGAGGACACACTATTGCAGAGGGTAAACTGTTGCAGAGGGTTCAGAGGATACAGTGTTGCAGAGTATATTGTTGGAGAGGATACACTATTACAGAGGTTCAACTCACTGGATGAAACCTACAGCTAAGGCTTTAGGCAAAGATTCTGTGATTTGTGTTCCAAGTGGCCGCAGCTCACACTGTCTGCGGCTTTTGTCACTCACAAAATGATGTATTGTCTATCCTATTATCTTAACCTAGTCCATGAAGGCCACCAGTCTTAAACTGCTTCATTTGGTTTCTTCCAGCAACACTGACTTTCAGTTCTTTCTTCAGTTTCATTTTGCATTATGTGAGTTAATTTTAGCGCCTAATCATAGAAGCTCATTGCTAACACCCATAAGAAAAATTATAACAAAAGTGAAACTCTTCAGATCTGGATGCCAAGATAAATGTTGTCATCTGGTATTCTGTCTCTACCTAAATACATTTGTTTCTTTCCCATCTGTTTGGAAACTTATTTAAGCAAATTAACATTTCTCCCAGGATTAATCTGTCTTGCATATCAAATGGCAAATATTTTTATTTGAAGAAACTTTGTCTTCTTTGTCACTTGCATCTTTATGCCAAAACCATTGTTATATCCAGAATACAGATAAAGTACCATCTATTTATTTGCAGGTATTTTTATAATAAACTTTATTTTAAAAATGAAAGAAGACATTCAGAAGACAGAGTTAACTTGCCGAAAGCCATGCATTTAGCTCCTCTGTGATGTGGCTAGAGTTAGTTACATTCCCCAGAGGCAAAGCAGGAATGCTGTTTGTCTAGTTGCCCACCGCTGTTCTTTCCAAAGCACTCCACTTCCCCCGTCCATTCACCTATAAAGGTCAAAATAATACTACCATTTGACTCTGACCCCAAGATCAGGGCCCTTGGTGTTCTGTAGTGGGTGATGTATCTCCGAGTAATTTGAGAGCTCCCATACTCCCTTGGCGAGGGAGACAATTGGCTATCCACAGGCACAGCTTGTTTGCTTCTAGCAAGCCTTCTTTACATGTCATCCTTTTGATCAGGAAGACACAGAGAACTCCTCAAAGCCATCCAATTATCAAGCAAGATGGTATAGAAAATAGCTTCCTACCTCACCACTTAAAAGGTAGATTCCTAGCTCTTAGAGACTTAAGAAAATGTATATGTTCAAGGCCAGCCTGAGCAACTTAGTAAGTTCTATGTCAGCCCTCAAGCTATGGGATCCTACCTTTTTTAAAAGGTCAAGAGAGGAGCCTATCATCAGGAGCCAGTATCCCATTGAGGACCATAGGCAGCACAAGGTAGTAACAGTCGGCACCTCTGAGGTATTTTCCCCTCCATCTGTCTAAGTTGATCCAATTGGAATCCTGTATCAAGCAGAAGTCCATGGAAAGTAGAGAGGGCTGGTGTCTTTTTTTAAATTAATTAATTTATTTATTTATTATGTATACAACATTCTGCCTCCATGTATGCACCCATACCAGAAGAGGGCACCAGATCTCATTACAGATGGTTGTGAGCCACCATGTGGTTGATGGGAATTGAATTCAGGACCTCTGGAAGAGCAGCCAGTGCTCTTAACCTCTGAGCCATCTCTCCAGCCCCCAAGGACTGGTGTCTTTATCACACCTTGGGCCATAACTATTGTTATTCCATTACATATTGATAGCTCCCATCCATAAGAAGGATAGTGAATGGGAGATTTCAGATCTAAACAAGACAATAACTTTGGTTGTTTGACACATGCCTGTAGAAAGAGCAGAAGTTTTGCAACCCAGAAGACTGAGTTTGAACCTTGAACCCTTACTTGCTGTTCTGTAAATTTGAGAGCATCCTTTTGCTTTGGGGCAGGAACAAGGCTCTCCCCACTATATCTAGGTTGAGTAAGGTATCCCTCCAAAGAGAATGGGTTCCAAAAAGCCAGTAAAAGCAGTAAGGATAAATCCTGGTCTCACTGCCAGTGGCCCCACAGTCTGCCCCAGCCATATGAGCCTGTACTCCATGACTCCAGAGAAGCTAAGCAGCAAGGAGAACCCTAAGAGAAACATATATAGATCCCCCTGGGAAGGGGAAATAGAAAAAATCTCCTGAGAAAATTGGAAGCATGGGAGTGGGGTGAGAAGGGAGGACAGAAGGGGAGGAAGAGGGAAGAAAGGGAAGGGATAGGAAAACCTGAGGGAACAGGATAGTAGAGATGGGGGAAAGAGACAGAGAGCAAGAGGATAGTAGAGATGGGGGAAAGAGACAGAGAGCAAGGAAAGAGATCTCTTGATTGAGGGAGTCATTATGGGGCTAGCAAGAAACTTGGCACTGGAGAAATTCCAAAGACTCCACAAGGATGACCCTAGCTAAGACCCAAAGCAATAGAGGAGAGAGTGCCTGAACTGGCCTAGTCCTATAGTCATATTGATGACTAACTTAAATGTCACCATAGAACCTTCATCCAGCAACTGATGGAAGCAGAGGCAGAGATCCACAGCAGAGCACTGGACTGAGCTCCCAAGGTCCAGTTGAAGAGTGGGAGGAGTGAGAATATGGGTAAAGAAGTCAAGACCATAATGGGACTACCCACTGAAACAACTAACCTAAGCTAATGGGAGCTTACCAACTCCGGCCTGACAGTAAGGGAACCAGCATAGGACCAAACTAGGCCCTCTGAATGTGGGTGTCAGTTGTATGGCTGGGAAAAATTGTGGGGTCTTTCTTCTTTCTTAAGCCTAATTTCCTCTTCCTGTTTACTCTCCCTGCCTAGAAGTTCTGCCTATACCTCCTCCTTTGCTATTGGCTGTTCATCTTTTTTTAGACCAATCAGGAACCTAGGAAGACAAGGTAAAACAGCAACATATCTTTACAAAATTAAACAAATGTAGTATATCTTTGCATAGTTAAACAAACACAACACATTTTTGTATAGTTAAAGATTCTGCAACAAAACCTGCTACTAGCAGTTTTTCCTGTCAGTGTGAAGTAAGAACTGAAGAAAAGGCTATGGGTGTGCTATAATTGTCCTCTCCCATTGAAGGGAAATAGGTGGAGACTGTGTGCGATAGGCAGCCAGAACTACAGCATTGGGAGACAAGGAAGGAGCCAGTGGCAGGCTGGTGAGAGCCTGGGGTTTCTGTAGGCTGAATGATTTGTTAATCCTTGCACTTGTGTAAGATTTAAAATGAGAGTAAGACCAAAACAGAAAAGATGTTTCTTCCTCCTCTCACCCCCATCCCTAAGTATGTATGAGCCTCAATTGTCCTCTCCCTGCACACTGAGCTAGTGTCCGTCATATCACTGCAGGCATAATATAAGATGGAACAAATGAAAAGAGAAAAGATTCATTTGGGCCTTTATTTCAGAAGACCTCAGTGAATCACAGTATGGAAAGCATGGTAGTATTCTACCATGGGGTGGGAGCAGGCAACAGGGGCTTACTCGTGTAGCAGTAGAGCAGGAAACAGAGAGAGTCCAGACCCCAAATTCAAGTTAATAACGTGACTTATCCTAGTGACCTAATACCACCTACTTAGATAGGCCTCTTAAATATTCTATGGCCTTGCAAAATATTTCCACTCATCAGAGAAGAAGTATCAAGAACATAAGCATACAAGAAACATTCCAGATTCACACCATAATATTTCACTCCTGGACCCCAAAGACCCTTGGTTATTTTATAACACAAAATACACTCAGTATAATGTCAAGAGTCTTCATAGGCTTACGGTCCCAACAAAATTCAAAAGTCACTGGACTTAGATTCAAGGCAATTTCTTAACTGTCAGTTGCTATTTAATAAAAGGGAAAACTATAACACAAAATGAATATCCCCAACCCAAAAGGGAGGCAGAGGAGGACAGGACGGAAACACTGGACCAATGCAAGATCAAAACCCACCAAAGTAAAATTTACCCTATACCTCAACATTTGCCATCTGCTGAACGTGATGACATGAGGTAAACTCCAAAGGGCTTGGAACACCCAGGCTCTATGGCCTTGGAAGCACATTCTGCCTTTCTCTTGAGTTGACTTAGCTTCATGCCTACAGCTTTCCTCGGCAGACACCTCATGTTTCTAGAATCTCCTATATCTTTGGGTCCTCATTGAGAAATAAGCTTCAGTCTCATAGCTTCATTCATACCCCACAGAGACCCTTTGTAAAGAACCTGGCACTGCTACACATCCCTGGGCTTTTGTCTGGAGCTTTAGTTCAGCCTCCGTGTAATTCCCCCATTCTGTATGACAGCGAAACTAATACCATGGATGACGCTAACTTCTGTTGCCTACTTAGGGTGCAGCCAGCACCGCTAGACCAAGCCTATAGTAGTAGCCTCTGAGTGTCTGCACAGGGGAACCTGGGAAAACACTCTGCCAAGCAGTCCCTTTTTTTGGTAATGCTCCTGAGAAGCTCTCTCAGGCCTTCTTTCTTCAAAGAAAACTCAAACGAGCTTGCATCTTTACATGTTGGAGCCTTTCAGTGAGAAGGGCCTTGCCCTACCCTCAGTGTTCTATGGCTCTAATACAGTGTGTGGTTTCTCTTTCATAGTGCCAGTCTTCTTAACAATTGCAGCTAGCTTGTGCTTCTTCCTCGCCAAGCTGAATGATTTCCAAATCCTTCTGTGTCATATTTGCTCCTAATTCTTACCATAAACCTGACCAAGAATAGTCAGCAGTGACCATGCTGCAGCCTGAGCGCTGTGTTGTCGTGACTTTCATTCCCTGTGCTGAATAAATCACTACATTTATTACACCGAATTCACTCTCACTTGGAATTCTAGAACACGGGCAAAATGTAGACAAACTCTCTGCCAAAATATGATGCAAATAGCCCCTGTCCAATTCTCAATAGGCCCCCTTGTTCTGGAAATGCCATTATGCATAATCTTTATTGTCCACACTTCTACTACCTACTACTCTTCCAAAGTCCCACAAGATTCATCTACTACATAGGGATCACAATATTGTAGCCAGGACCTCCAAACTGTTCCACCTTCCTGCTGTCAATCAGCTCAAATGTTTGAGAACCAAGTCATGTTTATCACAGCAACAGCCCTGTCACACTGACACCCATTTTCTACATCCATTACTTCTTCATCATGACGCAACAGAAATAACTCATAGTAGATAATATTCATTTTTTATTATTTTGGCTCTGACAGGTTGCTGTTGTTCATAGTGGGGAAGACATAGAGGAGTGGGTCAGTATGCGGTGACAGACTATAAGGTGGTAGCTGTTTACATTGTGATGGACTGAGAAAGAGACGGGAACTAAGGTCAGGTTAGAGCCCTCAACAGCCCGAACTTGGTGCCCACCTTCCACCATCCAGGGCCTGCCTCCTAAATGCTCTTCACTCCTACAAAACATTTCCCCCAGTTAGGGAACATGCATTCAATACACAGACCTGTGCAAGACACTTCAGAATTAAACCAAAACACGTACCTAGAAAAAAGGCCCTGGAAAATGTGGTAAGACATTAATAGTATTTTTTTGTTGCTGCTGTTTTATGTTTATCAGTTCTTTGCCTGCATATCTTTCTGGGTGAAACTTGCTTGCCTGGTGTCCCTGGAGGCTAGGAGAGGATATCAGATCTCCTGGATGTGCAGTTATAGATGGCTGTGAGCCACCAAGAGAGTACTGGGATTCAAATTCAGGTCCTCCAGAAGAACAGCCAGTTCTCTTAACTTTTAAGCCATTCATTCACTCCAGCCCCAACAGTGAGATCAACAAAGGTTTATGTTCTTTTTGGCTTTTTCAGTTTTTTCTTAGACTTTTAAAATAGCTTTTTCCCTATACACTGTTCTGTTCATCTCTGCCTTTAACTGATGACTCAGATAGTTCTGATGTGGTGAGCTGGATTTTTTCCTTATGTGCAGGAAACTTGTCCTGTAAATGATGCCTGGGGGTCTCATTCTTTACCTTCAGAGCTTCATCAGAGACCCCGAGTCTTCCCATTGCAATTTCTTATTTCCTCCCTATTACATAGATTTATGTATGCTTCCCATTTTCCATGTTCTTTTAAAGTTATGTATAGCTAAAAGCAACCATCGAGGTAATGCACTTTCATGTCGTGAGTGATCTTTTGGCTTTAACCGATGCCTTGGAAAATGCTGTGGTGGGTTTGGTTTTCTGCTTTGTAGTGATCTATGCATGACAGAGACCTGAAGAACTAGTTCTCTACCTTCAAAGCATGCAGTCCTCATCTCTCCTTGGCATTCTCCTACTTCTCTTGATTTTAAAAACCTTCCTAGTTGTCATGTGCTTTCTTCTGCCTGAACAGATCTTCCAAGACAGGAATTGTCTTGGTTCTTCTTGTCTTTTGTTTATTTTTGCCTGTTTTCTGTTATGTTGGTTTATTTGAAGCAGGGTCTCACTATAACTTCGTCTGGTACTGTGTAGCATAGTCTGGCTTCCGATTCCCAGGACTCTTCCTGCCTCCGCCTTTAAGGCCAGGGTTGCGGTTTTATTTCCAGCCTGAGGGCTGAGACTTTCAGAATCTATCCTGGGACAGTTCAGCTTACAGTGTGGGCCAGCACAGCGATTGGAACTGTCCCCTACATTCCCATGTGGGTTCCTGAAAATTACAGATTGTGCATTGGAATGTACACCATCCAAGTTATCTGTGCCAAGGGGCTTTAGCCTCATTATGCCAATTCTGGGCAAAGTCAAGGAAGCGTCATTAAGAAGATCCAAAGTGTTGCTTTTTTTTTATTTTTTATTTTTTCCTGCTTTGCCTTCTCGCCTACTAGGGTCTGCCCCACTCTCTTCCTCCCAGGAGGCCAAATGTAATCTGGTACAATAGGATGTGAGCCTAGCCTCATTAACACCCTACTGTGTTCTAACATACGGACCACCAATGGAGCCTTTCATCAGGCGCTCACCTTTGCTTTGTCTCCTGTCTCCATCCAGCTCAATCCTAAAATGTTTTCAAAATCCTTCATGCTGAGCTTCCTTTGTATTTCCTATCTGGTTCCATCAGAAAAACTAGTCTGCACACACGCACATGCACACACACGTGCAACATGCTTGCACATGTGCATACACATATGCACACATTTGTTTTTTGAGACAGGGTGTGACTGCCTTGGAACTCACTCTCCAGACCAGGCTGGCCTGGAACACAGAGTTCCTCCTGAGTGCTGGAGCCAAAGGTGTGCACCACCATGCTCAGCTATCAATATATTTTTAACACAATCACAAGTAATGGTAACTGTCATATTCTCAAAACTTTAAAAGCAAACTTTAGAGGCAAATGCTTCAGAAGCTTCCCAGGAAACCCCAGTGGGAAGCAGGAAGTGCTTCCTTTTCAGACTTCCTGGGAGTTCCAAGAAATAATTTTTTATCGCCTCAAGAAACCTTTAAAAGGGGACTCGCTTCTGCAGTCCCTAGAAAGAACACAGGTCATTTTTCATTCTGTATGTTGCTGGGTGGAAGGATGTGTCAACTGCAAAGTGATAAAATGATGAAAACTTCCTGAAACTATCTAACAAACTTAGCCTGATGTTTTTTAAGGCTATGAAAATACCACTTTTAAGCAATTGGCCTATCTTAGCCTTGAGGTCAAACTATAATAACACAAGGAACAAATTGCTGAAACTTGTAAAATAAAAAGAACAGACCCTGCAGGAATCCTGAATAAAAGACCATGGTGGTAACATAGCAGCCTTTACTGAGTGACCGAGAGCACAGGTGTCAGAAGCTCAGTGTTCATTTCTTCCAGCGAAGACTGGTTACACAGTCTTTCCGTTCTAGGCCAGGCACAGTATAAGTAAATGTAGTTTCCACCAGTGTTTGCAAGGATCCTTGCAATGAAAGGTGGGGCTATATTCAATGCAAAACATTGTTCTGATGTCCGGGTTCAATCCAAGGCAAAATCCAAGCAACAACAAGAAAGGCAACAAAGCATGCAATGCAGAAACCTACTAGAAACAGCTAACCACTGTAGGTATTTCAGGGAAGCAGATGGTTTTCAGTTCCTCTACCCAAAGCTTTTTTCACTAGAGCACTTACTAGAATTCTGTTACTGTCTTAGGACACACACAAAGAGTAATGAGAAGAAAAAATTACCCAGACAATGTGCTCATTTGGATTCTTCCAAGATCACGATGCTAACTTATTCCCACTGTTTTACCCGAGTCAACAATTCCACTTCACAAGGCCTGCTTGCTCAGCCCAAATTCCCAGATCATATGTGTAAAGCCCTAATCATGACTTTCCAGTTATTACCTTAGTAATAGATCCTTTCGACGCTGTGCACACAGTTGCAAAAGTACAAAGCTTGTGCCACGCACCCAAGCCTGGGAAGCTCCCAATTTTCTCAGGGCTGCTTGCTTTAGTAGAAGACACAGTCTTGATGCTTCCTAGTGCTTTCTGCCCCCTGAGAAGCAGCCAGGAACCTTGAGCTAGCCCAGTTATTGCTGCTAGTCCCACAGATGTTGATTGGCTTAAGATACTGAGGGTGGCATCGTCCCTTTCACAATGGCAAGGTAAGAAGTATAGTGCGTGCTTTGAGTACCGATAATTAATTCAGATACAAGTGAGCCTGATCTAAGATTGTTCCAGTCAAAGAGGAACTCAATTTCCTTGCTCAATAGTCAATGAACAAGTTTTCTGTCTCTCCCCATGCTAAGAAAGACTCGTTTCAGGAGCTATTAGCAGTGTCTTACTGACTAAGCAAACCAAATAATTATTCCTTCTGTTCTTTTATTTGCTGGCTAGACAAAAGAATTATGACAGGAGTCACAGCAGTTTCGAAGGTAGCCTTTGCCATGGACATTGTCACACCCTGAAGCCTGCCCAATCTAGACTTCCTAGTTTCAGCAGTCACAAGCTTCCTTCTTGGTTTAACCATTCTGGATTGAGTTTCTGTTGTTTGCAATACAAAGACACTTGATTGGCACGTCTTCCTTCTGCCTCCCACTTGTACTAGAAGAGAGCTGTAGTCCCTGTAACAAAGATCCAAAACAACAATGACTTCTTTCAGGGTTAATGTGTCAGTTTCATGGTGTTAGGACCGGATTTTTTTAGTATGTCCTTACACCTAAGGTAGCATGTGTTGTCATCTAGATAACTGAGGTAGCTAATGATTAAGGCTTTGTTCTTGGCTGAAGGATAAAGAAAGGAAAAAGAGGGCATCCCATTTTCTTTTTTCAAAAAAGGCACCTTTCAGAGGTCACCTACAGTCATGTTCTGTTGACCAGTGGATTGTTGTTTGACCACATTTAGCTGCCAGGAAGGCTCCTGTTGCAGAAATTTCCAGAATAAGCACCCTGACACCCATCAGAGTGGAAAAGAAGTGATGCCACCCATGGACCAAAGCCAGGATAGCTCGGGAAAGACTTCAAGGCCAGGTCCAGTTTGTATTCTCTGAAACCACAAGGTGGGGCAAGCAAGCATATGAGATTTTACAGAAGCTGAAGTAGCAGTCAGCAGGTTGTTAGGGGCAACGGCCCACTGCTTCAGCTGTTTGTTTCTCCAGGTCATTCTGTTCCAGGTAGCAAGTGACACCATCCTTGTAAACAGGAGGTACAAGCAGTGCTGTGAGACAATCACTAGATAAGTCAACAAGTCAGCATCTGGTTTCTCATCAAATGGTCTTTTCTACCTTACTCAACTTCACTATGATATATTGTCCTTGTCTGGGCAGCCATGTGCGTCCAGCTTAAAAATCCTTCTGTAGAAGAAAAAGGGTTGTTGAGAGCCTCTTATTCAGAGTGCTTCAACCTAGGGCAATAAGTAACCCACCTCCTATGACCTACCAAACCATTTGTGTGTTCTTTTAAACTGCTTAATACCTGCCCTAACTTAGCAGAATCTCAGTCCCAGCTGCTTAGTTCTACGCACATACAATTCCATGTTGTGTATATGCAGGTACTCTTAACCAAGACATCTCTCCAGCCTCATCCATAGCATTTTGGACCCCCCCCCCCATTGTGAACAAGATAATGCCCCTACTTCTTAGCAGGATATATAGAATTTACCTCAGTTCTATACAAGCTCTTATTGGCTTTTCCTATAACACATTATAATACCAATCACACCCTATCACACTACTGCTTGTTACAGGAGCCTTCTATGTTGTCTCACACCTTCATGCCATTCCATAAAATCCTATCTTGGCCTGAAATTGTCTCCTGGTCTATGAACTCACATTCATGCTTCAACATTCTGCTCAGTTTTCATATTCTTTGTAAAGAACGTTTTCCCCACCTCTGTGAACAGGGTTAACTATCTCTTACAGGTCTCCCACAACGTTGCATTTATTGCCCTTAGAGCCCACTGGGCTTTGGGACCCTGAAGGGTAGCATTTTATTTTTTCCAGCTGGCTGGTGTCTAGCATAGGGCTTTGAACAAATTAGCTCAATAAAGGTTTGTTGAATTAATGAATGATCAGTTGTCTTAAGTTTATACATGAACTTGGTGTAGATCCTATCACCAATGAATAACATCTCGGATTCTGTGAACCATTTCCCCGTGTTGATTTGATGTGAAGTTTTAACTTCCACTGAGGATTCTCTTGAAATCTTTATGATTTACTATCCATGAAACTGTCTGAACTTCCTATTCCATGTAACAAATGACTGCAGAATACACAACAAATCTTCATCACTGCCTTTCGCCACTGTCGTATGAGCAGCTTCTATAAGCATACAGGCAGAAAAAAATCCCTTAGCAACTGTCTTGGGCTCCTGAATTCACTGGCAACATAACCTGTGTCATTTGAAAAGCAACATTGACTCCCAAATGGGAAACCTGTGGATTCTGAGAAAAAGCAGCATGAATCTGAGAAACTTAGGGAGAGTCCTTTCTCTGTGGGGAGTGCAAAAGTTCAGTAACTAGGACTGACTTTAGTACTCAGGGGATGCTCCTCGGAATGGGCAAAGGGGCAGATACCGATGTGGCAGGATGCTGGCGATATACCAAAATGTCTGAAAGCAGTCATTACCTGGCCTGACTCAGTTCCTGACTCTGGAGTTGAAAGCTTATTATTAGAATCATTTATCTGGCTGGAGACATTGTGCTTATTTGTTCTTTGCAGAGAAGTAGAAGTATAAAATGGTATCAAAAATAAAACTCTTCCGGTTTACTTATTTTGCTCAATGCCATCCTTTGTCGTGAGTGAGGAGATGTGTTCAGAGCAACAAGGAACAAAGACTTGGAGGCATGTGTCCTTGAGTTCAGAGGAACCGTTCACTGACCAGCTACGCGAATTTCTAGGTAGGTTTCTGAGAAGAAGAAGGCTTCTAAAATTATGAAGATTATATAAGGTAAACATAAGCCTTTAACATACATGGCTCGTAGTAAATGGAAAATGATTAGCTATAGATGTTATTATTATGCTAAACAAGGGCTTAACTTTGAGAGAGGCACTCATGTCTGTGCTATGAAGTCTATAACAAAGATACTAAACACTAAGCCATAAAAACAGGAAATACATTCCTCATATAAGGATTAGATGCTATCATATTATTTATGATAAAACAATGCAATATAACATACCTCTGGCATAAAGGCTGCTACATCTATTTGCCTAACCCAAGGCCAAGAATCATGATATTTTCTCCTATTAAAATGTATACAATGCTGATAACAACAAAAACAAACAAACAACACAGCACAACATCCACTAGGCAGCTCAAATCATAAAAGACCAGTGTCGGGACCACAACTAAAGCTCACATGAGTCAAAGTCTTCCCAGTGGTTGCATTTAGTGGGAAGCCTCCTTTCTTACGCTACGCAGGCATGTTAGGGTTTCAGCTCTTCGGGGTTTATATGAATTTCATATTGCCTTTGTGACAAAAAAAAAGCACAACTTTGGCAGCCTAATTGACATAAACTTGATTATGGACTCAGAAGCCCTAAAATCAAGGTGTAGATCAATGGGATCTTCCTAGCAGTGTGGAGACAGACTCAGTTCCCCTCTTTTCAGCAATTCTGAAGCTGGCTGCCTACTCCTGTCCTCATACACTGTCTTCAAAGCTCATACTACAGACGTTTCTAGTCTCCCTAACCAAGGTCTCTTCCCGTCTCTCTCCCCTGTTCTCACATCTCTTTCCCTACTGATCCTCCTTCCTCCCTCTCTTAAGAACTCTTGTGATTATGTTGGACCTTCCCAGGCAATCTCCATATTTTAGTATCTTTAATTTAATACTAACTACAAATTCTTTTTTGCCACATATTTCATGGATTTCATGAATTAGTATTTAAATTTCTTTGGGGGATGGTACTGTCCCATCTACCACAACAGTGAAGTTGATAAATTCACAGACAAAATATTTCAAATACTGAGGATTTGAAAAGTCTGGGAAGCTACTAAAATGTCCTCTATCCCCAGTGTTAGATATCTGTTGAGCTCATTCACAATTCTCAAATTTGTCAAGCAATTGGACATTTAATTTTCTAAAAATGTATGAATTAATTTCCCTCTACTATACGCTAGTAAATTATGTCTTGACTGCATACATATGCAACCCTAACCATGTGAGTTCTTTTTCAATAGACAGTTGAGTATCTTTTCATGGTTTTCAGATGAAAGCAAAGAATATGAAACTCTTTCCAAATAAATTTAGAAAAGAAGCCAAGAATGGTATGGTTATTCTGAATTAAACTGTGTTTTCTGAAATGAGCCACACTCATCAAATTTCATGCATAATAACCCTGCTAGAAAAAATTCTTAAGGTGTGGAAATCATCAGGAGAACATGGCTTCTATTTAAGCAAAACAGATTTGGGTCATTTGCAAAATCATAAATTTCCTCAAGACCATGAGATAGTTCAGGTTATAAAGCAACCAAGGAAATTGAATTTCAAAGCCAAAGCCCACAATGAGAGTGAGATATAGCCGAGCCTGCTCATCTGTGACAGAGCATGGGGAAGAGATAGCCACCACAAACAGAGAAGTCTGGAGGTTTAATAAATGCGAATACAAGCTGGCATGTGTCCTGGGAGCTCACATTCTCCTCCATGATCCCCCACTGGTAGCTCACAAGGAAGAAAGACCAAGAAAAGGACAGAAGGGTGGAGGAAGCCCTTAGGTGGCCCAGTGATGAACTCCTAAGGTGCATGGGGAGTGACCAGTGTGAAATGCAGCCCACTTCCTTCCCCCTGGTTAGAGGACAGAAATCAGGGAGAGGAAGCGCATTCTGGATCAGTACCCTGCATCCAAACACAGGTCTGCTCTCTAGGGCAGCGCTGAGGGCTCTCAGGAGAGGGTCCTCAGCTTCCCCTAGGCCGCCAGGAACACTAGGCAGAGTTTGGTAGAGAGGCAGGAACATTAAAAAAGAGTTCCCTTCAGATTCTAAGCACGGAGGACTTGACTACAGCTGAAGCTGGAACAGAAGAACCTTACTTACATCCACCCCCACAAATTGGTACCAAGTAAAAAGCAAGAGAAATTCTGCTGGTAGAGAGAGCCGAGGGATATGGAACAGACACGCAAAGCCCGCTGGAGCCTGACAGTGAGGCAGGAATGACAGAAAACCCTTTTGTCCAGTAGAAAACCACAGGACAGAGGGCAACAGCAACCCACTCTGAGAATACGAAGCCTGCTTGTGAGTCAGTAACCATAGAAACTTAGCCCAAGCTGCAAGATTGGCTCAACCCTTCACACTGGAAGAAGAAACATACTCATTTCTGGGCAGAACTCCTATTTCCCTCTTTCTCTGTATTTCTTCTCTAGATGAGGTTTGGCCTTAATTTAAAACTTAAAGAAAAGAAAAACACAATTGTAAGTAGTTGCAAATAAAGCAGAAGAGATGAAGCACACATTAGAAACAGACTCGGTGTAACACGGATGTCAGAGTAAGAGAACCTTACTGTGATTGACACGACAAATGATCTAGTGGGAAAGGCTGAGCAGGAAATTTAAGCGGAAGGGTGGAAAACATTAAGGATACCTCAGTGGAAATGATGGGAATCAAAGATGCTTAAAAGGCTAAAGAGCTGGCCCGGCAGCTGAGAGCACGTATTGCTCGTGCAGAGAACCTGAGTTTGGTTCCTAACCTCCTGGAGTAGGTGACTTACCACCTCCTGTAACTCCAACTCCCAAGGATCAGACAAACCTTCTTGGGGAACCCACATACCTAACACATATATTCACATATCATATAACTAAAAGCAAAAAACCTTCAACCAGTTTATCAGCTTATGAGACACAATGGGAAAATGAAACGGTGAGCTCCAAGATAGGGAAGCAGATGTTATCCAAGCTGACAAACAGTGGTGGGACAAACAAACAGGGCATCCCATCCTACGGGACAGGGTAACAAAGTAAATACACAGAATAGAAAGCAAGAGTAAAAAAGATGGGTGCTTTAAAAGATAGTAGTTGGAAAGTATCCAAAATAAAGACACAAAGCAAAGAACTCACTCAGCCATACGACAATCAAATTGTGAGAATTTAAGACAAGACCAACGTCCTTAGAATACTTAATGAGTCGCTGTAATCCAAGAGCAAAACTAAGAAGCATGGTGGCTTCCACAGCAAACAAGGGAACAGCATCTTTCAGTCCAAAAAGGAGAAAAAAAATCCAAACTTCTAAATCCAGCACAAATAGAGGCAGAAGAAGCCTCCCGTCTGCCCATCCTTACCCTGGCAGCCTACACCTATGAGAACTCAGTCATGGCAGATAAGTAATGAAAGTTACACAGAGTTCTCCAGGAGGCAGATAAAGTATGGAAACTCAGAATACAAATTCATATATACCCAAGAAAGACCACTAGAAATGGCCAAAAATGAGTTTAATTATAAAAGATCTTGAGCCAGGTGGTGGTGCGCACGCCTTTAATTCCAGCACTCCAGAGGTAGAGGCAGGCAGCAATCTCTGTGAGTTTGAGGCCAGCTTGGGCTACAGAGCAAGTTCCAGGACAGGCTCCAAGGCTGCACAGAGAAACCCTGTCTTGAAAAAACAACATAAACAGATAGATAGATAGATAGATAGATAGATAGATAGATAGATAGATAGATGGATGGATGGANAAACAGATAGATAGATAGATAGATAGATAGATAGATAGATAGATAGATGGATGGATGGATGGATGGATGGATGGATGGATGGATGGATGGATGGATGGATAGATAGATAGATGAAGATCTAACAGGTCATTCTAAAGAATAATTATCTCAAACAGGAAGAAGAATGGGGCTCTTACCCTTCAAAGGCACAATAGATGTATCAGAGCAGTGGGAATACTTTATTTTGAGTGGGAGTGGGAAATTATGTGTATTCACGTATGTGCAAGTTTCGAGGGGTGGAGCTTGTTGCTGCGGGAGCATGTGCATTTGTATGTGGAGGCCAGAGGGCGAGGGCAGATGTCTTCTCCCATCACTCCTTGCTTTATTTCTTGAGACAGGGTCTCTCACTGAACCTGAGCTTACCAGATCAGCCAGGTTAGCTGGTCAGCGAGGTCTTGGGATTCTCCCGTGCCACAGGTGGGAGCTGAAGAGCCAAGCCTGGGTCCTTATGCTTACATGGCAAGCACTTTTATGATTGTGCCACCTCCCTGGAGATACAATCTTAACCAGTTTATGACATATTAGGTCCAAAGAGACCCAATATTATTACAGGGTAGGCTGTGATGAAATTAGATTGTCTATCCTGGTATTAGAGAAAGTGACATGGTTTTCAGTCTTTCTCATTTTGTTCCATGAGAAAATAGCAATTCGTGGGGAATGTATGAATGGAAGCCTTCCCAAACCAAATGGACTAGTGGTCAAACAGAACTTGGCAAACCCCTCAGACCCATTGACAGCCACTTCATCCTGAGCAGCACTTCCCAAATGTACTTCTGCAAGGGACTATCTCACAACTCACCCAGGTTCCCACGTTCCAGGGACTGTGGTCTGCAGACTGATGCCTGGACACACTATGGACAACTTGAAGTTGGTAAAGCAACTGGTACTATAAAATGAACTCACTTTTTCTCTTCAACCCTAGTTACTTATTGGTCAAAATAAAGGAACAAAACTTTGAGTTTGGGTTTTATAAACAGACGTATGGCTTTTTCAGAGGCAGGGCCTAGGACACTGCTGTTCAGAGGTGGGCCATAGTCAGTAGCAGCTCTGTCACCTAGAAACTTGCTTGATGTTGAAGACTCCCAAATCTTGGCTCCACTGCACGAGGCTTTGGCAGAGTGGAACGCAACTTTTGTTTTGTTCAGAGGTGATTTTAATTTCTCTAAATATATACCTCAATCTCAGCTGAGTTTATCTGGGTTTGCACTCGTTTCCAAGATTGATAGAAAACTTTAAGCCAAGCTTTGTTTATTAATAGGCTCTATTCGGACCTGATGCTTTTATTTTATTGGATGTAGACCAGCATGGGGTATCTAGTGATGGACTTAATACTAATAGAGGTCATGTTAAAGATTTTCCTTAACTGCAGTTCTCAACACCCTAGTTGCTACAGTAACAGAGAAGTCCCCTGTGTTGGCCAAGAATTCTACCACCAGGGGAGCTTCTTGGGCCTTAACTTTCCGGTACCTGCTTTAAAAACCGAAGCAAAATCAAACCTGTGAGAAGGAGCAGAAAATCTGATTGTAGTAGTAAGTTTTTGTTTCTCCCTAACCAAATTCTGTGATGATCTTACGAAGCCAGAGGCAGGTCGGGTACCCCTTTTTTGCTTGTCTAAAAGTAATAAATAGCTCTTTAACAAAGAACGAGCTCACACACAGAGGGGAAACGGAGAGTAACTTACAGGAGACATTTACTTCTCAGCTTTCACTGTTCAACAAAAAGAGCCCAGGCAACCATCCCCCATGCCCCGGTGAAAACAATGAACAAAACATGTCATTTGCTCTCAGAGAAAAGCACAAACCCAGCAGAAAATAGCCAGCTATCTAAATGAAATCAGGAAGACAGGATGTCGCTTCCTCCCCTGTGACTAAACACAGTTGGAGCCAGAACACCTGTAACCAGAGTCCCTGGAGCTGCTGGACCAGCTGTCTGTTAAAGAGACAGAGGTAGTCTCTCCTGCACAAGACAGTGGGCTGTGTGCCTTGCAGTTATCCGGGAAGGCTCAGTGAAGAAGCCTTTTCTAGCCAATAATCCAATCCACATGTAAAAGGGTTTCCAAAGTGTTAAGGAAATTTTCATCCCTTGAGAAGGGAGCTAGTATCTCAGGGAATGAATGGCCTACTTCCCTCAAAAGCCAGTTTTTCACAGTCAAAGAGAAGAATTAGGGCAATGATACAGATAATTCAGGCCACCAAAATCTACAATGGCCTGAATTATTCAAGTTAAGAAGAAACATCCTTTGGAGGGTCTGGTCCCTGTATGCTTCAGTGGGGCTGAGGTACCTGGCACTCCCTAACTTGGGACTCAGGTACAAACTCAGACAAACCAAGCAGTGAATACCAGGCTTTGTTGACTCCCCTTGGGAGGACTTACCCTTTCTGAGGAGTGCATGGGGGGAGTTGGAAGGAGGCAGGTGGGAGGGGAAATTGTGGTTGGCATGTAAAATGAATTTAAAAATTTAAGAAAAAAAAGAATTAATATGACCTACTTACATCCTTTCTGCTTGGATTCCTTACCCATTGCTTTAGGTTCTGACTAGCTCTGTTCTTCCTAAGCTGCCTTACCTGTCACCTGAGGAAGCCAGGTCAGGCGCAATGGGGGTTTTCGCCTGTTTCCTGTAGATTCAGAAATCTGAGGCCCTGGCGTCCCATGCTTAACTGTCTGTATATGATTAAGGTTCTTCTCTTACATCTAGGGTTTTATCTATATACTTCTACCCAAACTCTTTACAACTGGTTTTGGCTTGTTGGGTTGTAAATACAATCAAACAGCTACACATCTGGTTTTTCCTGATGTTAACAGATTGCATTATGCCAAATTTTCTACAAGTAATGAATCAATATTAATACAATATTATGAACTAAAAGCCATAACTTTTCATGTTTACTTAGTGGTGTGTGTGTATGTATGTATGTGGGGGGGTATATGTGCATACCCGTGTGTCTGTATATGTAGAGGCCAGAGATTGATGTCCAATGTCTTCCTCAGTCACTCCCCATCTTGTCCTTTGAGGAAGACTCTTCCACTGAACCTGCTCTCACCAAAGGGCTAGACTACTCGGCCAATGGACTCCAGGAATCCTGCATCCCAGTCTCCCACTCCTCTACAGACTCACACAACTGCAACCGTGCTCGGCATTTTCATCGGAGTGCTGGTGGTCCAAACTATTGGCTATGATAGCTTCTTCAGACTCTTTATTCTTAAAAGTTTCACCGTTTCGGGATACCCCAGTCAATGTACAATGCTCCTCATTTAGTGTCTGTCTTATGTCTCTCTCCTGATTGGCCTGGGGTTACAGATGTGGGATGGATTTCATGGATTCAATGTCATGTTCATAGTACTTATCAGAGTCACAATACTGGCTTGGGTTACCACCGGAGACAAGGTTGCCTAGATCCTTCCAATGCAAAGACACTGGCAGGAATCCTTAAGGCCATGTTGATGGATCTAGATTCAAATTTCTAGCCACCAATGTAATCTATGTAAACTTTAATTAGTGTGGCTCACATGGCGGCCATTGCTGCTCGATAAAGTCCTAGCATTTCAACATTGCGGACCACACTTCTCCAGCACTTGGGACCTCCAAATGTTAGATATTTTCTCTTAGGTGCCAAATCTCTCTGCCAATGCAAATAATTCCAATCAGACCGAATCAAACAGAATTAAAGGTGCCCGTGTTTAATGCAATATTCCTGGGTGGCCCCAAGAAAACATGGAGAGGAAAAGAGAAAGAAGGGGAGACCACACAAAACCCGGAGATTACGTGTTCATTCTTGCGGCAGTTTAAATAGCCTGTGGGAGTGGTCTTGACCCTCCTTGGGGAGGCATCACCATTTGGCGGGCTTTCTCAGAGGTGGAGTTTGGACTAAAGCAACTTTCCAGGAGAGGGGGGCCTATGTCAGGAGTTGGAGTGAAGCCCCCAGGCAAACAATACAGACATTTTGTATAAAGGGGTGTTAGGGAGCTGAGGTGATGCTTTCGACCAAACACTTTTTACTTTCATCTTTAATTAATCCCAATACTAATATTTTTCCCTTTGGGAAATTTTGTGCGGTATAGGTTAAAAATGTGTACAATGTTAGCTTCTTTGAGTAAAGTGATTCATTGGAAAAGATCCCCACCACCATGGAACCAGGAATCCCACTGTACCCTCCTAATTATGCTAAAAACAGTAAAGTTAGATAAAATAGACACACCTGATCCCAAGGATGAAATGCCCACAATTCAGGTGTAGAGCCTGAAGCCATTACCGGCAAGAGTTCAGTTAACAAATACAGACTCTGGCTCAAGTCTCTCGGAAGCTGAGAATTAAGAGCAATTGTTATAAAGGTTACCAACATAGAGATAATATTCCTCTCATCTAACATGTTTTATGCTAATGTAGCAATTGGCCCCCATTCTTCTCCTGGAACTCTAAGACACAACTTGGTTCACAGTGGAGGTGTCCTTCTGTGAGAGCCAAAGTGACATTTTAAGTTTTAATTACCGTGCCTAAGATAGCTGTGAAACAAAAATGCCTCTGCTCTGCCAGCCCCTTGCCCAAGGACGGAGAGTTGGACCGTTCCTTACGTGTGATAACAAGTCACGTGTTTTCACTTCCCTAAATTAGCTTGTCTGACCCATCTGCACCAGCCGTGCTTGTTCACAAGTGGGCGGGAGGTATGCAGGCAGGAAATATGTCAGGATATATACTTGTCCCTGATTAGACCTGGTGGGAAATGCAATGAATTATTTTTTTTCCTTCTTAAACCCTTGCCATACTTGGTTCTGGGCCATTTCCTGGGTACCTGGGTATGGACCTAGCCAGAGCCCATGCACCTGGCCAGCATTTAATTAAAGCTTGCTTCAAATTTGGCTTTAAACACTGATTGTGGTCTTTTTCTCGGTCAGTGGAATGAACACTTCCTTCCTGAATCCTTATGATTTACTGATTCCTATTAGTTACAGTCCTGCCAGGTGCCTCTCAGAACCACCCTGTCATCTCATTTAGGTTTCTCAGAAATTCTTTGACGATACAGCCCGATGTTTTACCTAAACCTCGCGTCGCGAGGAAAAAGCTGTTCTCTCGGAGGAGCCTGAGCCTGTGTGCTCCAGCCAGTCTTCCTTTCCCTGAGCACCTCTCTTTCTTGGAGCCTCTCGGATGCCTTTCCATAAAACCCAGCTCTACTTTTCTGTGGCGAAGCCATTGAAGCCTGGGTTTTCTGAATGGATTTCTCAGACTGCTGTGGGTGATTTTCAAATACTCTAAACACAATTTTGTCTTGCAAGCTCTGTGCTTTTCTCCCGTGTCTGGAATGTTCTTTAACAACCTGTTGATATGGTTAAATATCTTCCTCTAGGACTCCATTCAAGGACCCTTCCATGGGAAGATCTTTCTAAACCATCTCTGCTGTCGTCTTGTTCGGATGACTTTTCCCTGGGATGCTCAGACTCCCTGTCTGTTTATGGTACCCCTCGTCTCCGCAGTTAAACCTCCAGAACCACAGACCTTCCCCGTCTACACTCTTCTTTACATCCATCCCCTAGTGGATTCTACCGGAGAAATGGGGTTCCTAGGGATACGCACAGTGGGGAAGTGAAGTCTTTCCAGCCAGAGAACACGTGAGATCCTGGTTCGGTCTGGCTAGGTCCCTTCCTCTGAACATCCCAATGGGTCTCAGCATGGGCACTGCAGCCCACCTGTCTCCCTCAAGGTCCTAAGAGGGAAACATTAGGAACAGTCAAAGCTTAGAACTGAAACCACCAGTGAGCTCACTAATCTTGAACCTCAGTCCATCCTTCCTGGGGAGAGCTACATCATCTCATAACCCCGACTGCTCCACAGAGCCTTTTCAAATTTTTTCTTCCACAAAAGTCTTTATTCATCACTGATTACATTTTCTAGGACAGAAAGCTCCCAGTTTTTACCATTGAGGGAGATACTGTGGCTTCCACAAAATTAGGGACTTTCCCAAATTAAATCAAAGGAGACTCAGAAAGGAAAGAGAACGGTGAACAATGGCTTTCATTTTGTCTATTGAATTCAGTGCTACTTGTGGGGTTTTCATAGGTAGGGCCAGAAATGTGCACAATGGGTGATAAGGATTATAGACATAGATAATTACACATTTGGTTTAATAATGTTGTAAAACATGGGCCATAAAATTATATTTCTTTCTCTTCTCATTACTATGCATCTTTCTCCTTAGCTTTGATCAGGGAAGATACCATTGTTTGATGATCATAAGTTAGCAGGAAGAAAATGTGAATCATAAATTGTGATATATTTTTCATTTTACCTTTTGGTGCTAATTTTTTTTTAAAATGAGATTCTTTATTTCAGATTTGGCTGAGGTTCCAAACGGCTGAAAACAAAAGAATACAAGATAATTCCAAATTCCAAAGGAAATGGCAAAAACAAAACAAAACAGTTTTTCATTCTGTCCCTCACTCATTCAGTGTGATAGAAACACTCAAGCTGAAGAGGCTTGAGCAGTGCAGGAAGGGGCCAGGATGATGTCACATCAACCAGAGGGCCTTCTGGGAGAGCTTGGGCAAGCTAGGTATAAATTCTATTGTATGGCAGCATGTGGGCAGGTGACTTGTGTCTACAGGATGGAGACCTAAGTTTTGGGGGAAGTAACTTCTCCTATAACTAGGGAAAAGTGAACCTGGGTTCCCCTTGGATCCCTGAAGGTGAAGGTCTCCCTAAACAGCCAGGAGATATCAGTAACATTAAAGGAATGTTGATCTGCAGGGTGTGGATGTGATGTCTTCTAGAGAAGCAGACGAGCCCCTGACTGGAGACCTGGAGGGAAGGACAGACAACAAGAAGTCCCAACACCTCTGGAAAGCTTTCAACTGCTGCCCTGCAGAAGAGCCATGGTCTTTCACATCTAATGCCCTCACTTAAGAGAACCACTGGGGGACCCTTCCTGTTCACGCTCCCTCCTTAATTCTTGGAAAGACACAAGCCACCATGGCACAGCTGACACGGAAGCCACCTGGTCTCTTTTCTCCACGTCACTGTCTTGCGGAGCAACCCTTATTTGTGGGGCAGCTTTGACATTAGATGAGACGGGATGGGACATTTGACCTGTGAGCTGTAACTGTGTATCGCTACAGTTACAAGAGGATGTGTTGTTTCCCAAGACGAGTGGACCAGCCACTCCGACGTTTATCCATAGAGAACGAGGAACCAGTCCCTGATGAGGGGTGGGGAGTGGGGGATTAGAACAAAACTGTTTCTGTTTGAACTCGGGGGTTTAGTCTAAGGTACATTGGTTAGGTTTATTTGTAATACAAAAGCGTTTCCGTCACTAGATGTATGCTGGAATTTCTAAGCATTGTACATCAGGGAGTTAGGTTCAGGGAAAACTAAAAAAAAAGTCTTAAAGTTGTATGCTGTGCCAAAGCACAGGCCATAATTATACAAATGAATGGCTTGGAGGGATGTAGGGATAAACAGACACTTAATTAGCGAATCTGCTAATTGTCCTTCCTTGTAAGGACTCAGTGTTTAGCATGAAAACTGTAAGGTAGAAGGGGCAGAAATGCTGTCTCCAGGGCCTGATAATCATTGCAAATAGGACTTCCCAGCAGCTGTCGCTTACGCCGGGCCTGCACAAGACTGGACTTGTCAATAGCCAATCACAACCGTGTATAGGAGAGCGGCTCATGGGGCCTTACCCATTTTTGTCAGACTATTTTGTGGCAGGTGGATTCTGGGGTAGGGGTCGGTGCCTTCCATTGTGGGCCAATAAGGTGGTAACCACATTTCAAGGGGATGTGGGGGATTTTGTTTGTTTGCTTGCTTGTTTTTAATATATATTAAGAGAAAGTAGTCTCAGCTTGATTACTTTGAAGAGAAAATTTCTGAAATAAGCACATTTAAGTTTCCTCTCAAAGATAGTTTTAAAATATCCCCAGCTGCTCTCAATCACTTTTCAAGAAATACAGAATACCCACTGCATTCCTTGCATTTTGCCAAAGCAGGAAAAGATTCCCCATGTGCCTCCTGCATTTCCCCAGGTCTTTTGAGGCACTGACACCTTTGTTTGCAAGAATATTCATATAACAAACAGGCAAGATGTCTCCCTCTGCGGCAAAGTCTGGTCAGGTCTGCTAGCAGCCCTTTAAAAGACTGGAGGTTTCCTGAGCTCATTGTTCCCTGGCTGTGATGCAAAACCACCCTGAGTGCAGCGTCCACCTGAGCTGCATGGCACTTCCTCCACTCAGCTGAGATGATAACAAGTCACAGGGAATCCATAGGAAGAGCAAGCTCAGCTGCCAGCTCTGTGAATCTCCGCCTCTGGCCCACAAGTCTCCTGTCCTTGGCCAGCCTGCAGGTTGATGTGTTGGCTGGCAAGCAGGAAAACAATCTCAGACTTCCCAACACTTGGCATTCTTTTTCATCGTCCTTTAGGGGCGTCAAAGCAAACACAAATACAAAAAGATGTGGTATCCGAAACAATAAAACTATGCTTAGGGATGCAGGAGGGCTGTGAGTGAGGAACACTCAAGAAAGTCTCCCAAACAAGAGCGATACAGAGAAGAATCTTGTGTCAGTCAGGTGAAGAACAGGGCAAGCACATGCAGTCATGACAGCAGAGAAATGTGGCAGTGTGGGGAAGCTGCTGAGTCGCGGGTGGCATGCTCTCAGACTGACCCCAAGGACGGCTGAAACACCAAGTGGAGTCCAAATCCAAACCCTTCTCTCATGACAGGAGCCTGGGATCTCAGCTGTGGCCCAGCCACCTCCAGAAAGAATGCACAAGGCAATCCACCACAGTGCTGGAGGAAGCACCTTAGAATGGCATGGCTAGGCTTTGTTGAAAAATAAATGAACTTTATTAACATCTGTTCTGTTAATTTGTGCGGAGACGCCAACAAATGCCTACTCGCCCAAGACAGGGCATGAATGACAGACTAAAGTATGATTCCACCCAAGTCTAACCTAGCTGACCAATGAGTTTATTGAGTTTACCTACAGAGTGTGACTAAGGAGTTAGTTACCAAAGCATGGGAGTCATCCACACCACCACCAAGTCTCCTCCCAGAATAGCTGCATAGATGGGACCACACCCCCTTTAGTCAGCCTCCTATACTCTACTTTTACACACTTCTAGATCAGGAGAACACACACATGCAACACAGGCAGAATTACGTACAGCTGGGAAGCAGTTGTAAAAAGGAGTGGCTGCACTATCCGGTGAGACTAATGAACCTCCCTGTGCCTTCTTCTATGAGGGAACCTTAGCAGGCTCAGTCTTGAGGGTCGCTCACGGGCAGCCACAGCTGCTTGATGAAGATGGTGGTGGCTCTGAGTCTCAGAGGAGAGTGTTCTGCAACAAGGTCTGATATGTGGCTTGGCCCGGACTGCCTCATTTGGTCAATATTTTTGGTGATTATCTATCATACAATGTAGGGGTGTTTCTGAGGAAGCAGAACGAAGCTCCTCCATTACTGTGAGCCTTCAGTATGACATCATAGACTCTCTCTCTCTCTCTCTCTCTCTCTCTCTCTCTCTGTGTGTGTGTGTGTGTGTGTGTGTGTGTGTGTATGTGTGGTTAAGGTATGGGTAGACAAATTATCCAGATTTATTTATCTAACGCTCACACTGTAGGCATACGGCTTTAAAAGTTTACAGGAAAGAAACCACAGATGGACAATAGTTATCACAAGACAAATACAAGCAAATTGTGGGGAAATGGGTTGACACTTTACATCTGATCTCTTCGTGAGCTAAGCTAAAGCCAAGTAATTTCATCAGATATGATCACAAGAATTAGGGTAGTTTCTTTTGTCTATTAAAATATGAATCTATATCTACCATCGATAAAGATTCATGGCTAGTTGATTTTGGTGTGGAGTATTCATGCTCAGTAAGACAGTTAAAAACTAAACATCAAAGCTGGAGAGATGGTCATCATCATGTGCTGGAGTTCCTAGCACCCACGTCAGGCTGTAAATCTATCTCCAGTGGGATCCAATGCCCTCTTCTGGCCTCCACGGGCACTGCACTCACATGCACACACCCACACAAAGACACAAAATTAAAAATAAAAATAAAACCTTTTGGAAAGTTGAACATCAGAAATGAGTTGGCCACTATAGTTTTTCAGTGTTGTTTAAAGTTGTATGTGTGTTGTAAGTGGTGGGAGCAGCGGGCTGTGTCCCGCCTGGCTCCCGGCCATGTGGCTGCACGTCCACATGGCTATACCCGGAATACACAAATCACATACAAACTGGATTCATTTAAATTTTGCCTGGCCCACTATCTCTAGCCTTTTCTTGGCTAGCTCTCATATCTAAAACTAACCCATTATAAAAGTCTGTATGTCACCATGAGTGGTGACTTACCGGACAATTCTAACCTGCATTCATCTGCGGTGGAAGCTCATGGCATCTGGCACACTTCCTTCTCTCTTCCCAGAACTTCTGTTCTGTTTACTCCGCCCA
>JAQHUG010000070.1:1301344-1315610 GCA_028555095.1 Dicrostonyx torquatus | reverse complement strand
TCTTTCCTCCCCAGGTTTCTTTGGTCATGGTGTTTCACCAAAGCAATAGCAACCTTCACTAAAATACTTGGCATCCTGCAGAGGTCCCAGCTACAAGATGGAAGAAATAAAATTAGTCATGCTCATTTCAACCAGCTGTAGTCAGGATGAGCTGCTAGAAATATGGCAATTTCTTTCTAAACTATTTTGTTTTATTATTATTAATATTATCATGTCATGTCATGGTGTGTGTCTGTGTGTGTGCATGTGTGTGTGTGTGCATGTGTGTGCAAGAATGCACTTGCCACAGATTACATATGGAAGTTACAGAACAACTCAATGCTCTCTTCCCACCATGAGTTCTGGGTATCAAACTCAGGTCATAAGGCTTACAAGGCAAGCACCTTTACTTCCCATCTCAAACTCACCCCATTTCTTCATTTCAGCTTGAACCCAGCCAAAAAGCCAGCCCAAGGATGCCTCTCAGGAGATTCACAGAGGCTTCCATCTCAGAAAGCAGATGGCACATCAGAACTGTGTCCACATGGCTGGTCTAAATCCTCTGCTTTGACTTCCTGCACGTTGGTAGTCGGTAGTCTGCCTTTCCTCCAGGAGACTCCTTGGTTGCTGGGCACGGTTGCACCTCTAGCACCTCATAGCTACTCTCCAGCTTGCTCTGCTTGTTGCTTTCCTCTGCCACAACCTCTGTCTTGGCAACATCAGTGCTTGGAGCAGGCAGTTTTTCGTTGTTGAGGGGCATCGTATGTATTGTAAGGTATGTGGACTCAACTTTCTGGATGCCTTAGTGTCTGGGTCCTCTCAATCAAAACTGTCTGGAGACATTATCAAATGTTTCCTGGGGGACAAAGTGCCACCACATTCCCAGATGAGAACCTTGGCTAATCCTTAAATCTGATTTCTGAGCTATCTGGAACTATGGACCTTGCTTGAAGTCCAGATTATAATGTTATTGCTCAAAGGTGAAGTGCATGAGACAATACTCTTACTCAGAGAAGTTGCTAAAAAAAAAAGTAACAAATAGTCAAGTATGTCTCCTAATTTTTTATTTTTTTTTAAATCTTAACTTTATTTCCAAGTTTTCTTTTACCCCCTCCCCCTGACCCTTTTTTTTAATTAATTAATTTATTATGTATACAATAGTCGGTCTGCATGTATGCCTGCAGTCCAGAAGAGGACACCAGACCTCATTACAGATGGTTGTGAGCCACCATGTGGTTGCTGGGAATTGAACTCAGGACCTTTGAAAGAGCAGACAATGCTCTTAACCGCTGAGCCATCTCTCTAGCCCCCCTAATTTTTTAATTTTTTTGAGCTATATATTATTCTCCACTCCCCTCTCCTCCTTTTCCCTCCCCTTCTACCCTCTTCTATGATCCCCATGCTCACAATTTACTCAGGAGATCTTGTCTTTTTCTACTTCCCATGTAGATTAGATTCATGTATGTCTCTCTTAGGGTCCTCTTTGTTGTCTAGGTTCTCCAGGGTTGTGAATTGTAGGCTGGTTTTCCTTTGCTTTATGTCCAAAAGCCACTTATGAGTGAATACATATTTGTCTTTCTGGGTCTGGATTACCTTACTCAATATCATGTTTTCTAAATCCATCCATTTGCCTGCAATAATCCCATAAAAAAATGGGGTATAGACCTAAACAGAGAACTCTCAACAGAGGAATCTAAAATGGCTGAAAGACACTTAAGGAAATGCTCAACATTCTTAGTCATCAGAGAAATGCAAATCAAGACAACTCTGAGTTCCATCTTATACCTGTAAGAATGGTCAAAATCAAAAACAGTGATGACAGCTTATACTGGAGAGGGTATGGGGTAAAGGGAACATTTCTGCATTGCTGGTGAGAGTGCAAGCTGGTACAGCTGCTATGGAAATCAGTATGGCGATTTCTCAGAAAATTAGGACCTCAAAAGACCCAGCAATACCACCTTTGAGTATAAACCCTAAGGATGCTCAATCATACCACAAGGACATGTACTCAACTATGTTCATAGCAGCATTGTTTGTCATAGCCAGAACCTGGAAACAACCCAAATGCCTCTCAACTGAAGAATGGATAAATTCATTGTGTAAAATGTGCTACATTTACACAATGGAGTACTGCATAGCAGAAAAAAAAATGACATTTTGAACTTTGCAGGCAAATGGATGGGTCTCCTGATTTTTTAAAAGATGTATTTTTAATGTGCATGGGTATATCTGCCTGCATATATGTATGTGCACTACATATGTGCCCAGCCCCCTCAGAGACCAGGAGAGGACATTGGATCCCCTGAAACTGGTGCTAACAGTTGTAAAGTGCTGGGAACGAAACCTGACTCCTCTGCAAGAGCAGCAAGTGCCCTTAGCCACTGAGCCCTCTCTCCAGGACCATCTTCTGGGATTCTAGCATTTTGGCAGTTTATAGGCAAGCCACCTTTCACATGGCTAATAGCCTGAAAAGATGCGACAGTACCACTCTCCAGAAACACCCTGCTCCAAGGTAGCAGCAGACAACTGAGTCCATACAACCAGCAGACTGTGTTATCTGTGCTCAGACATCAACAGAAAGTTAAGCATTTGCTTGGTACTGTATTTCATCGCAGTATCAATTCTAGGGAAGATGAGAAAGAGGCCTGTACTAGCAGCAGATCTAAAGTCACTGTGCCCCTTACACACTGCACTCAGGCCAGATACCTGCAACCTCATCACAGGTTCCAGGCCACTAGCTCCAGGCCAGGCAAGCTGAAAACAAGCCTAGAGGTCTAGGGTTACTATCCCCAGAAACCTGGTTCACTAGTTCATATGCTTCTTGCCTTACCATTGTCTCTTGTTTGTTTGTACTTCTCAGTTTGGTATTACTAAACATATCATAGAAGATTTGTATTTTCTCAACAAAAATTGTTTTTGAAAAAGGAACAGTCCATAAGAAAATAAAAATGTCAAAACCCCAGAAAAACATTAGCCAGAACAAGGAGGGAGCTGGGGGGGGGGGAGGAAACTGGGGAAGAGAGAGAAAGAGAGAGAGGAGATAGACTAAGAGAAAACATACTAAACACAAACCAAATGCTGTTAATTGGCTCAGTTCTCAAATGCCCTGTGATGAACGCCGGTGTATTGTTTCCACCATAAAGGCAACTGATAGTGAGAGTCTTACTTGCTTCGTGCCTCAGTTTCACCGTGTGAAATGACAGCTACAACAGAACTTCCCTGGTAATGTCGCTGAGGATGTTAATGGCACAGAACCTAAAAGTCCTCAACCTAGAAAGCTTTTCGTAACTCACAGTGTCACTGCCCTTAAATCTGGTCACCGGCAGCTGTTTCCCCTCACTGCCTAGGCTGCCATATTTCCAACCCCAGCCTGGCTACGAGCATCCTTTAGGGCATCGGGCTGAAGGTACCAAACTTCCCTACCATAATTCTGTGCTTCTGTGAGAAAGACAGTTTGCAGGGACAGTCTCTTTATCTCTGTCCCACTCCACCCCCACACTTGTAGTCAATTAAATGTTTTTGAGCCAGAAATTCAAAATTCCAAGATGAATAAATAATGATGTTCACCCCAAGCAGTATCCAGGTTTCACTCAGCCTGTGTTCAGTGGACACCCATTTTATGCTAGGTTCTATACCAGGCACCGGGTGCATCATGGGAGAAGGAAACAGGCTTCTGTCTCCATGATGACTATATCCTAGGAGGAAAGGAAATAAATAAGTGTAAACTACAACATAGAAGCACAAGCAGTGAGTACAAAGAAAATAGAACGGGTGTGTCTGATAAAGACGGAGAGACGGGAACAGGGGCGAGGCGTCTGGAGTGGGTAGTTAATGAGAGCCGTTCTGAAGAGGGAACATCAGCCTTGTATGCGGATGAGAAGTCATGCTCACCAGAGGAAGCTGCGGTGATGCCAGCTGAGTCTATAACAGCTGTCTGGTTGCCCCGTTCCCGGCACAGGACTTCTTTGCTTCGCTGGGTGTGACAGCTCTTCTTGGTTGACAACGTGACTACATTTGGAATTAATTGAAACTCAAGCAGCTGGGTGCAACTGTGAGGGATTTTTTTTGTTTTAATTAAATCGTTTGAAGTGGGCAGATGCACTTTTAATCCCCATCTTTTGAGTGGAAAGATCCACATTTAGTCTGGGCCACGCCTAGAAAGATGGCGGCAGGAAGCATGCTCTCTCTGCCTGCTTGCCCTCACTCTTGCTGGCAGAACCCTCACTGTTCCTGCACTGGCTTTAGAGCCTGCTTCTTAAGGATTCTGTTGTATACTGAAGACCAGCTGAGACATCTAGCCTGGGGGATTTTTGGACCTGCCATTGGTAGACAGTCATTGTTGGACAGGTTAGACACAGCTTCTAAGTCAAACTAAAAAATCCCCTTTGTATGCATACATATGTGCACACACACAAACATACGCACAGAGACACACGTATTTACCTAGCTTAACAAATGCCACCTCACAGAACATATACATATGTGTGTGCATGTGTATACATATATAATATGTATATAATTTCTGTAAGTTCTGTTCCTCTAGAGAACCATGACTAATATACTCTGTTTCATCTGCTCACTGGACTTGCCCTCCTGCTGGCTGCCATAGCAACCTGAGTAGACCATTTTATTTTGTCCAACCAGTCACTCATCGGCCCACACTCAGCATGCTCCCAACCCTAGCAACCAGTCATGGGAACCTCACCAGAAAACAATAGGCTGCTGGAGTCTTTGCAGCATCCAAGGACTACCGAGCTATAAATGAAAACCAATCAGGCAGCCCTGCCCCGGGAGAGAACAACAGGTACCCTCTGCCCTTCACAGATAGCAGCTCAGCCTTCCCAAGGCCCTTCCCATTTTGCTATCAACAACCGAAGTGATCCATCACAGCCCTGCCCGAGACCTCATGTCCTCTCTCCCTTTAGTCAAGCTATTCTCTTTACAACATAAACATATCTATCTTTGAAGCATGTCCTTTGATTTCAAAGTATTTCTCCAAGATGCACTGGCAGAGGCCGCAGCCTCTCTAGGTTTTGTTTCTGCTCACACTGTATCTAATTTAAGTTCTTCTATGCAAGAGAAACAGGATACGTTTGAGTGCTGTGAGCCATGTGGGCCCCGAATAAGTTGTCACTCTATGTGTCACTCATGTGGGCCCCGAATAAGTTGTCACCCTGGTAAATGAGTTCAGGGCGGCTCACTTACTAACTTAACAGATACTACCTCACATCTTAAACAGAGATTCAGAATCGCCTCTCTCTCCATGGAGAGTCTGTGTACCTTTAACATAGTTTCCTGAAGGCCTTAAAATATTTGTCTTGAGTCTCTACTCTCAAAGGAGAGCTAGAGAATTAAATAGATATGATCATGCTTGCCCTGTAATCTAATCATCTTTTCACTTTCAAGTGCCGGGTTAAGTATATGTCTTTAGAAAGGATGGAGGACAGAGCCAGAGACTGGCCATAGTGCCTGGGCAGAAGCTGGGAAACGTGCTTGGACTCCTGTGTCTCTCCCCAGTGTGCTATGCTTATTCTGGCAATGTCTACCTTAAAAGGATTGTGGCAGACAATGGCAAGGGCATAGAGGAAGGGCAATGGCAGAACCCTGTAAAAACCTATGAGCAGGGGCTGGTATTCCGTAGCCTGGAAGTAGTAGTATAAGACATTGCTTATCAGCCCCACAGGAATGGCAAGTAGCCTTAAAACCAGATGCTGGGGTCCAGTGACTTTCCAGTTCCGTCTCGGGCAATAGCTCACTGTTGATGCAGCTACACAAAGGTCTCCATTGTAAACCATCTAGCCAGCATCTCACTGCTAGGTCACAGGGGGAAATGCCCTGCTGAGCACGGCTTACAGTGTGCTTTTTCTCCCCTGGAACATAAAGGTATCTCTTTATAAGACTAATAGGGACTGGGGTGCGTTGTGATTTCAGTATAAATGTATTGATGCTGGGACACTTACCCTCCGGTCACTTTTCTTAAGACACTAAACATCTAAGTGGCAAATTGGGAAGCAAGTTGTCCCATGGCACAAGGAACAATGTGAGTTTTATGCCCGACGAGTAAAACTCGATGTCTGATATCTGACTGCTTTGTTTCTGCCAATTATTTTTATTGTTCAGCCTCCCGAGTTTTCACTGTGTGCCCAGCAGTTTCAGAGGTCAGCGCTGGAGCAGCTGGATAAAGACAAACTGCAAGACACATGACCCCTAAATGTGTGCTTTATTGACAGTTTCCTCACCTAAGGCTAGCGGCTAATGCGGCTTTCTAACACTCGTTCCTTTGGTGTATTTTCCAGAGTGTCTTCTACAACAACGTGTTGGGGGAGAGTTAGAAATCACTGTTAACCTCTCCTGGTGAGCTTGGGGCCTGGTAGAGGGAAAATAAATACACATCCCCAAAAGTATAATACAGGACATACTATTCTATTTGTCAAAGGGGAGGTGGCAATTCAGATGTGATGGGTTTTATGTCTCTATAATTAAGAAGGTAAATTTAAAAAGAAAACCTCCTCTTATCAGCCAAAATTAAATAGTTAATGTTAAGGTAACTCAAAATGTCAATGACTTCAGGAAACATTATGTTTTTATAAGTTCTGCCCATGGGAAGAATATTGAAAGGGGATACTTAAGATTGTTGTTACTTTTGCGTTGTCTTATAAGTCGATAGTTATATTAGCATTAAAAGATGTGGGAGATGGATCAGTGGCAGGTGACTGGTAGCTACTGCGATGTAAGAAGCTGAAGTCATAGGTTAGTGGACAGAAGAGAAGGGACCAAATACACTTCATATCTTGCTCATGCTCCTTTGTCAGCTCCTATGGCTGAGGAGCTCCATCCTATCTCACATAAGAAATAAGAAGCCCCACTCCTGGCTTCAACAGAGCAAAAGGGACCCACGCTGAAGCCCCCTCTTCCACTGCGAAATTCACCTTTGTGTTTCAGTAGCCAATCCGAATCATATGCCTCAGTTCACTTTCAGGGGCTGGGTATCCACAAACGGCGACTTTGCCCAAGGGCATTAAACACATTCACAACCAGTGGTCTTTGAAGACTTTGCCATGAAGAGGTAATTCCAGGCCCTCTTGACATAGCTCTCATCTTGTGGAATTTCCTTGTGCTACCAGTACAGATTCTGAAAATAACTTTACCTAGAGCACAGTCACACAGACTGGCGAGCTGTAACTGCAGGGCCTTCTCTGCATTGCTCAGGGCTCTGCCCACCCACATCACAGCGCTGCTACAATGCTTTCAGGAAAGTATTACACGGGATGCCACACACGGGTTCACTGTGAATAACGCTGGGCGTGAAGCAACCCCAGCTACATCAGATGTGAATCTGAATTTTTAAAGTGGCCACATACCTTTGGTGCCACCACGCTAAGATGGTCTGTGCTGACTCTTCAAGCACACACTGTGAGAGAATTACCAGAGCGAGCCACAGAGGAACCGCTCTGCACTGCCCTCACCATGTCTGTAGCATTAGCATCCTTTCATGGGAGGCACGAAGCTTAGGGAGTTTTCCAGCCTGAGTGGCAATAAAGGAAAATGATAAGTGAAGGAGGACCCAGGAGGACAGAGCATCCCAGGAAGAGCATCCCAGGACAGCTGTAGAGGGAAGAAGCCTTGAGAGGTGGCAAGTACCGGAGAGCAAATCCTAGTTCTGCCTTCTAGAGGGCTCGCCCCTCCCAACTCTCCTTTGTTCTGTTTTCAAAAGCAGAGAACACCACTGGATTATCTCTGCACCCCTTCCTAATTGGGTCATATTACAGTTATTTGTTGGACAGCAATTCTGTCCCCAGGAAGCAATATGACCTTCAGCAAGAAGTATTTAACATCGCCATGCCTCGATTTCCTATTCGGTAAAATAAGAATAGTAGTAGCCTAGCTAATGCAGTAATTATGATGAATAAAGAAGATAACATATATAACATACATATACCCATGCTGGCACATGGTAAAGGGTAAATAATTATTGACAATTAATTTTGCTATTGCCGCTATCACTTACATTAGGAGGCACAGAAACAAGCTCAGAATTCTCAGTCCTGAGAAAAGCAATTTAAAAAAAAAAAGGTCTATTTTTAGATCAATTTCCCAAGTATAAATTTAAAGGTAAACATTAAAGGAACCCATTACAAATCAAAAATACGATTACTAAACTACTACTCTGTCAGCCTCTGGGCATCAAAAACCACTCCCTTTGTCTACATTTGAAGGGAGCCATAATACCTAACTTGACTGGGCTTCTAGTCAAGGGTGCCCAGGTGTTTGCTCAAACATTGTTCTAGGTATTTCTGTACAGTTGTTTTGGGGTCCCAGACACCAAAAAATTAAACAGATTGCCATCTTTAATGCATATGGCTTGTCTACTTGATTGATGGCTTGGATAAAACCAAAAAGCCAACTGTTCCCTTAGAGAAGAAAGAATCCTCTTGCCAAGCTTCTTTTGATCCAAGGTGTTAGATTATTTTCTGGACTGTAGACTTCAGCTGAAACAGAAGTTCCTCTTGGGTCTCTGGCCTACCAGGCTTGAGACTAGAGCCAAATCATTATAGTCCCAGATTTCCAGCTGTCTTTCTCTGAAAATCGTGGGACTTGTTGGGACCGAACACTGTAAAATAAATACTGGCTTCTCCCTGCCCCCTCTTTCCATACACACACACACACACACACACGTGTGTGTGTGTGTCTGAGTATAACTGCGCATGTTATTTATAAATTCCCAGCCAATAACTGGCCATTGATTTTACAGCCGCACATCTCATTCCCTTGCACTACAGGAGGTTAGAGAAAGCACCATGTAGAATAAACCAGGAAATATCTCTATAATTTTGGTCTTCAGCATGTTTGCGTAAGAGAATGTGACGTGGGGCCTCAGGAAAAAAACAAATGAAAAAGCACATCTAGATAACTTTCCAACCAAACTTGAAGAAATATTTCCCAAGACCTCAAGAAACTGAGCACTGAATTGAGAATAGCTCAGGTTTACCTGAGAATGAGACACTTACATTTATACAGAGTCATGTGGATGATGTGAGTCTATAAGAAGGCTAGAAAGAATGAAAGACAGGCCAGGCTGTGGTGGCGCATGCCTTTAATCACAGCACTTGGGAGGCAGAGGCAGGCGGATCTCTGTGAGTTCGAGACCAGCCTGGTCTACAAGATCTAGTTCCAGGACAGGATCCAAAGCTACAGAGAAACCCTGTCTCGAAAAAAAGAATGAAAAACAATACAGTAAATAACTGTCTCCTGGTAACTGACAAACAGCCAAAGTAGTTTTATAAAAATATTCAATTATAGGAAAACATTAAGTGATACTTGAGGTTAATGACTTATATACAAATTTTGGAGAATATACATCTTCTAATATATAATATGAAAACTTTTATTTATTCAGCTCACAAATAAAGAAGTTCCCAGAGATAGATGTGTTACTAGTGATCTCTCTGACACACTTTGAGAGTCTTAAAGATAATCAGCATTTCAGAGTTTCCCATTGACATAAAACTCCTTTATTTGTGAAGAACCTTATTGGAGAACCACACTATCAGATTTCAAAGTGTATAAAACTGCAGTTATTGAGAATAGAGACATCCAGCCAGATCAGTGGGTTAAGCAGAGTCCACAATAGAATTCACACACAAGTGGATGACTGATTTTTAACCAAGTTAACTCAAGGGAGAAAACATAGTTTTCATCAAACCATGCTGAAGTAGACTGACTAGCAAAAAAAGAGACAAATTTCTATCCAATATTTTACATCACATACTAAAATTAACTAAAAACAGATTTTATAAGATCAGAAACCATAAAATTTCTAGAAGTAAAAGAAGAAACTCTTTTGTTGACTTGGGTTAGGTGAAGATTTCTTAGATATGACATCCCAGGCACCATCTGCAAATGAATCAGACTCAGTCAAAATTAAAAAAAAACATTGCTCTTTAAAGTGGAACAAATACATGAACCATAGACTAGAAAAGATGAGTCTAATGAAGACTAATATGGATATTATGTAAAATGCTCTCAGAATTCAGTGGTAAGTACAGAAGACCTGATCATGGCAGAGGCAACACACTTGAGCACATATTTCACGAAGGGGAGTATCTGACCCATGAATAAACACAGAAACAACTCAACATCATGAGCTCTTCAGGGACTCCACAGTGGGACTTGAGGATATAGCTCCCTGGGAGAAAGTACTTGCCCAGCATGCAAACGGATCTGTGTTTGATCCCAGCATTGAAAGATAAACAGCAAAACAAAGCAAAGATCTCCAATGAGGTCACTATCTGCCTGTTAGAGAGGCCAAAGCTACAAAGACAACAGCAACACTTAGGGTGTGGAAGAATTACACTCTTGTATACAGATGGGAATGTAAAATAGCACCACAACTTCAGAAAACAGGCAGTTTCTTAAAAGGCTAAATGTACAACTGTGTCATTAGCCAGCTAGTCTATTCTCAAGTGTGAATCCAAGAAAAAAACAAATGCATATGTCCATAAGGTAATGTGCATAGCAGTTGTCACAAGAAGGGATAAACGTGGGATGCTGTGTCCACACAATAGGGTATTCTTCACTAATAAACAGCAGTGAAAGAGTGGTATACAATAACAACATGGATGGCTCAGAAAATAATAATAATATTGAGTAAAAGAAGCTTGACCAAAAAAAAGAGCACATATTCTATGACTCCAATTATTTAAAAGTTGAGGAAATAGGAACTGATGAATAGTGACAGAATAGAGAGTAGGACCAGAATGGGTCAGGGAAGCTGTGGGAGTGGTGGGTGTGAAACATTCCTTTACACTGTGTAAATATATGTCACTGTGATTGGTTTAATAAAGAAGCTGACTGTCCAATAGCTGGAGAGGATAAGGTAAGGTAGGAGAACCTAAGGACACTGGGAAGAAGGGTAAAATCAGAGATAGAAGGGTAAATACAGAGAGGAAACAGGAGGTACAAGATGAAAAAGAGGTGACACCAACGTGGCAGAATGTAGATTAATACAGATGGGGTAATTTATATGATTTAATTTGAATGGTTATGTTATAAGAGCTAGTTAGTAATAAGCCTGAGCTATCAGCTGAGCATTTATAATTAATATTAAGTCACTGAATGGTTATTTAGAAATCAGCCAGTGGAACAAAGTTGATCAGAGTCCTGATGAAATGCTTTGCTTACTGATAGGTAAGTTTATTCTTTAACTATAGCAGTGATCTCACAATTCTACACACAGATCAAAAATCACTGCACTGCAAATATTTTTACTTCATTATATGCCAAGTATGCCTTAATGAAAGTATTCATTAAAATTATCATTTTATTAATTTATTCAACAAAATTTTATAGAGCATTTACTCCATCCAGGCACCATTATGACTCTAGGATCCAATAATGACCAAGCCAAACAAAGTTTCTTCTGCAGTCTTCTCCAAATAAAAGTACTGTGTCCATTGTAACATATAAAGCCACTTGCTTAAAACCAGAACAAAACAATTAGAAGTGATAGTGTCAAAAATGGGTCTGTCTTTATTGAAGGACACACAAGGCAAGGGGAGAAAAGAAGTCCCATAGGGAACACCTGATACATGAAAGTGACCAAACTCAGACCCAGGCCTTCCAAACAGGGGCTAAGAAGCTGGATTTTCCAGGCTGACCTATCATGAGTGTGATAAAGGGATACGTGAAAATACTGAGGTGAGATGGAAGCTGATTGTAGACAGAAGCATCTGTCCCACCTGGTCCTACAGCTGTTTAGTCCCAAACAAACACACAGAAGCTGATATTAATTATAAACTGTTTGGCCTGTTATAATAATATAATATAATAATAGCTCAGGCTTATTATTATCTAGCTCTTGTTACTTAAATTAACCCATAATTCTTGTCTATGTTTAGCATTGTGGCTTAGTACCTTTTCTCAGTGAGGCATTCTCATCTTGCTTCTTCTACATCTGGCTGGTGACTTCATATTTGCCTCTCCTTTTCCCAAAACTCTCTTATTCTGGTCGCCCCATCTATACTTTCTACCTGGCTACTGGCCAATCAACATTTTATTAAATGAATATGTGTGACAAATCTTTACAGTGTACAAGAGCATTGTCCCACAGCAGCTCATTGCCTCAGAGTCACAGCTTCCAGGTATCTCAGAAACTATACTCTGAGCAGAGTCAAGTACAGGAACACATTCAATTGGGATCTGATTTCCTAGGCTCCCTCTGGTGCCTGGGACAGAGCTGGGCATTTCTCCATCCTCTATGGCAGTAGTTCTCAATCTTCCTAATGCAACCCTTTAATACCATCCTGCACATTGTGGTGACCCCAACCATAAAATTATTTTCACTGTTACTTCATAACTATAATTTTTCTGATGTAACGAATCATAATCTAAATATACAAGTTTTTATGGATGGTCTTAGGAGACCCCTGTGAAAGAATTTTTCAATTCCCAAAGGGATCAAAACCACATGTTCAGAAATACTGCTCTATGAGATTTTGTTGTTGTTGTTGTTTGTTTGTTTTAATGTTGAGGTGGTGATGTGTACATACATGCTCATATATGTGGAGAACAGAGGTCTACATTGGGTTATCTTCCTAAATCCCTCTCTACCTTATTTGTTGTTTGGTTGGTTAATTGGTTTTGTTTGGTTTTTATTCATGGGGGTTAG
This sequence comes from Dicrostonyx torquatus, assembly GCA_028555095.1. NCBI lineage: Eukaryota > Metazoa > Chordata > Mammalia > Rodentia > Cricetidae > Dicrostonyx > Dicrostonyx torquatus. The sequence goes on along the minus strand of JAQHUG010000070.1, from coordinate 1,302,964 downwards.
AGGAGAGAAAGCATTGACTGATTTTTTTTTTTTGAGACAAGATCTTCTTATGTAGCCCTGATTATCCCAGCACTCATTATGTCGACCAAGCTGGGCTACCTAAGTTTGATACCCAGGACCCACGTGAAAGAATCAACTCCTGCAAGTTGCCTTCTAACCCCAACACGCCCTCTATGGCACACATACACTCAATACAAATAAGCATATTAAAATGTAAAATCAAAAAGAATGAGCAGGTAAGGATGACCAAGTTACGCTGAATAAAGGAGAAATGATACTGTTTGGTAATGAATCATGTCATCAAACTAATGCAACCCTTTAATACAATCATCAGAACAGACTGAATAAACGAACAGACTGATGCAACCACAGAAAGTCTCACACAAAGGCAGAGATTCAAATGAGATGGCAAGTGTCTAGAAAATGATGCCGAGGTGATTCATCACCTTGGAAACAAATGTGGCCTCTACAACCACTAACCGGAACAAGTACAACTAGCAAATGATCAAATGTGAGAAGAGAAAAGAAGATGGCAAAAGAAATCGCAAGAACACAAGAGTTGCTTTAACCTCCATGTGAGGAGGCCCTTTTGAAACAAAGAATAAAGCAGAAAGGAACTGCTAATAGATCTGACCATATGTCAACACAATTACAAACAGCAAACTGAAAAATAATGACTAATGGGTGTAATGGGAAAAAATAATGTCTTTAAAATATAAAGAAATAAAAATTCAAAAAACAAAGAAACATATATAAGAACTTTCACTGAGAAATATAATCCAACAGAAGTCCAAATCAACAATAGGAAGAAAGAATCCACAAGTAGATGCAAACACAACAAAAAGCCTGAATTCGTTATAACCAGGTTTAGACAAGATCAGGTCGTGGTGGCATGTCCTAGACAAGAACCTGCTGTTCTGATAACGAGATCAGTGCTGGTTTGTTTTTTAAGAGATGCATTTTAGGAAAGAGTACTGAAACTAAGAAAAAATTCTTTTTCCTGAGTATTTTACTAGCAAGACCTTCAAGATCTCCCAAGTTGAAATTCTTCACTATGAATCAAACAGAAAGGCTGAAAATGATCAATAGAATTGGATTATCAAGTGAATTTATTTGAACATATAATTTTTTGTTTGCTTTCTCTACTTTTTCATGTGTGTGTTTGTGTTTGTCTCTGTGTGGGCAGTGTGTGCTTATGTGTACACCTGCATGTCTGTGTGTCAGAGGTAATCATTCTTTACCTATTTCTTGAGGCAGCCCCTGAACTAGGAGCTCATTGGCTCATACTGGCTGGCTAGTCCATTCAGGCAATCCCTTTGTCTGAACTTCCCCAGTCCTGGGATTACGCAAGTGTTGCCTGACCTGGCTTTTCACATGGGTACTGAAGATCTGTGTAAGCAGGGACTCCACTTTCATTTCTTGGCCACCCAGACCCAAATAACCACACAGAAATTATTAAGTACAACAATGATTTAAGCATATTCCTACCTAGCTGTTAAATCTTAAATTAACCCATTTCTATTAATCGGTGTATGTGGCATCTTTCTCCTTTGGCAGCTACATGGTATCTTTCTAACTCAGCCTTCTTTTCTCCTCTATCTTTGTTTGGATTTCCTACCT
>JAQHUG010000070.1:1270952-1300881 GCA_028555095.1 Dicrostonyx torquatus | reverse complement strand
TTGTGTGACAAGCATTATACTGACTGAACCATCTCCCCAGCCCTCCTTTTTTGTTTTCAAACAAATATAGGCAAATATAAGTTTATTCTAGAAATTAAAACTTTGTGCAAACTGCCTCAACAATACCTTGTGGGCATACAAACTCATTGTACCCCTGTTGAAGTCACATATTAACCTACCTTCAGCATCAGCTATGATTGTGTTTCCTTTATTATTTTATCAGTTATTTCAAAGTAGAGCCCATTAGATCACCTGATAAATGTCTCAGAGTAAAGGAAAGATTGTTCCCCAGCAGCTGAGGCAAACTTACTGTTATATTTTGGCATCCACTAAGCCACTTGCTCAATGTTGGTTATACAAACGCAAAATATCAAAAGTTCAGCTCATTAGCAAAATATACCATGATTTGGCAAAGTGTCAGTCTATACATTTTTTAAAAGTCAGTAGAAGTCACCAAAAAAGGATTCAAAGTCTTCCCCGTTCCAATTCAGAAATAAGAAGTCTTTCTAAAAGTTAAGATAAAAAATAAGCAAACTCAAAAGATGCAAGGGGAAACATGATTCATTCTCTCTCTCTCTCTTTCTCTCTCTCTCTCTCTTTCTCTCTCTCCCCCCCCATATTTAATTCATTCTTGGCAATGAATTCCTTTGTGTAATTATCATTCATATAATGAGTAATTAACAATCTGGTTTTGGCAATAAACGTATAGAATTAAAGACATTTGTATTGTCTCTTTTCTGCCTTATAAATTAACCTTTCCTCTTTGTTTTAAAATTATTGACATTCTTGATGCACTACAATAATTTTTCCTAATGTTGCATATTTTCTGGTTCTAAATGTCTAATAGTAGGTTTGCAAAATATTCCAGACTCTTCTATGCTCAGCCTTTGCACCCCAGTGTTTGCCTTGCTTATCCCTTGTTGTATCTCGTGTGGTTCCGTTCCACTCCAGGATGGGCCTTCTCCACTCACCGGAGGAAACAGATCTGCAGGCTTTTACTGGCAGCAACGCTGGAAGCAGGTGAACTTAACTAACCACTGCCTCCACTTTCCTGTCATAACAAATCTGTTGAGTAACCAGCCACAGATGGGACATCTCTGTCAGCCCCTCCAAGGCCCAGAGAACACAGAACAATGAGCAGAGAGACTGGAAGAACTAGAGGATGAAGACCAGCCTGTGGAAGGAGGTTTCTAGGTGTGCAGAGGCCACTGCAATCATGAGTTCCCAGCAGTTACCCAATGCCTGCACACAGAGAGGGGCGTGAAAAGAGGAGGGGGATAGTTGGGGAAGGGGGATCATCAGGAATGTGGAGGGGAAAAGAAAAAGCTAATATAAGTGAATGATTACAACAGTGTATATGCATATCAAATAGGAAAAAGAAAAACACTAAAATATAAGATTCTCTCCAAGAGCCAAAGACAAACAAACAAAACCCCCAATACCAGACATGAGAAGCCATCTTTTGAGTTGGTGGTCAGGGCTCCCTAAGAGATTCCAAAGCATATCGCCTGTTGCTGTTGCCCTTACTAACCCCACAGCCCCTATTGCTAAAGACACCATGTACTTCAGAAACAGAGCCTAGAGATCACTGAAATGGAATTTATCAGAATGCCTCCTTCCTGAAGACGAGCTTTCGTGGTACCAGAAGATGCCAAGCAAGTATCCAAAGAGGGGAAACAACAATCTTAATCCAACTATGATGCCAATGAATCACATCAATGACCAACATGGTATGACAACTCTTGGGGTAAAGTAGTGGCACACATATATTGGCAGTAGCCAACATCACTCTAATTGGACTTTAAGCCCACTGAACAAGAGGGAGACCATGCCTGGTACTGGAAACCTACCTAACTAGTCAGTGCTGACGAAATCACAGTTATTGGAGGAAAATAGACAGCCACTAATTTACTAAACCAGCATGATCCCTAAGTTGAACCTATAAACATTTGTCCTTAGACCCATAGACAAATGTCACCTTCGCCCCTCATCAAGGACACTTCTCGTTTGCAACAGAGATCACTGAAAACCACAGCCAGTAAATATACAGAGCTATGGAGCCAGTCCTAACGGATACAACTACAAAATTCTCTTACCTAAAGCTCAAGGAACTGTAGAAGAGACGACAGAAGGACTGTTAGAGCCAGAGCATCAGGGAGTTTATTGTGAGATTGTGTCTCCTAATAATAGCAGAAACTACACTGGTAAAGTCTCACCAATGCAACTTCACAAGCATGATCCGAACAAGGATGGCAGCAACAACAGAAGGCCTCAACCCTACACAAAGAATTACAGGCAACTAAGGAAGCTGGAAGCCCCAGAGGTGGTCCTCCCCAGGGAAGAGCACACCAACTGCTTGTCCAGTGCCAAACGGTCAGTTCTGAAAACACATATACAGGCAGCATTCTATAGACCAGACAGGTTATGCTTAGGAATATGTGTGTATATGCAAATACATAGATACATTCAATAGCAACAAGTAAAGAAAGAGGCTGAGAATTTGAAGGAGAGTGGAGGGGTATAAAGGAAGATTATGAGGGAGGAAAGAGAAGGGGTGAATATTGAAATTAAATTATAATTGCAAAAATAAACAGCAACAGAAAAAGATTAAGCTTTATAGCTGTAAGTCAAATCACAGAATTTGCCTGACAAATAGATAAATTTTGAGAGATTAAAACTGTCACAGCTACACATATTAAATGCCTTCTGCAAACACGGCAATCCAGGCAGGCTGCGTGTGATTGAAAAAGTCACCTGATTGCAAATGAGTGTAGGAGGAAATGCAAGCCCGACTTCCCGAAAGTGGACCCTGGAGAAACAGACTGAGTCTGTGTGGCACACATGACTAGATGCACAAGCGACCACAGATCACAGAGCATTGGAGCCCAGTCACTAGGATCTTCCATAGGATTCCTCCTTCACTTCAGGAAGCAATGATTGATTACACCACTTTGCTTTTGTATAAACACTTAGAAAGGCATTGGGGAAAAAAAGAGACTTATTTTAAGAAAATAAATGGGTTAAGATTTAGGTCAAAATCCCAAAATGATTTGTTTGTCCTTAATTTGCTCCAAGAAGAAGGCTGCTTTGAGAATCTCAGTAGCCTCCTGGGGCCTTGCTGGCTCTCCACACGAGTACAGGCTGCCTGAGCCTTAGAGCCAGCCCTTCTTCAACAAGAAGGGAAACTAGTGGGTGCTGGTGCTGGCAGTTATACAGTCTTATAAACAAGCTTTGGGATGCAAGGTGACAAAACAAGATTGTGACAGTTGCCTTAGGGTTCATGAAGGAGATTACATACAGTGATCAAGCAAGAACAGTTTTGAAATGGAAAATAACAAAACTGAAAAGCATAAGACACAGGAAAGAGCACATTTTTAAGATGTGAAAACTTTGTGTGTATGTGTATGTGTGTACTCTCACACATGGACATGTGGGTACAAGCACATCACAACCCAAATCAGTAGGTCAGAGGACAGTTTTGGCCATCCGGTCTCACCTTCCTCCTTGTTGATGCAAGACCTCTTGTTTATGCTTGCCCACTCTAGCTAGTCAGCCCAGCAGCTTCCAGGTGATTCTGTCTCCATACCCCCTTCCTCTGTAAGAATGCTGGGATCACAAGTATGGACCACCACAGCCTGCTTTTGATATGGCTTCTGAGAATCGAACACGGGGTAGTCGGGCTTGCATAACTCCCTGCCCCCAGACTTTTCTGTGTTAAATGTTTTCCTGACACCTCCCCAGTATTCCATCAAAGAAAACTAGGCATTTATTTACCCATCCACTCACTTGGTAGTGTGTTCTGAACAACCTTTTATGCCAGGTGCTGTTCTGGCACTAATGGTACCGAGAGCGAGAAACATAAACATAACTCTAAACGTTAGAGGAAAAGGATCAGTTCTTCATAGATGAGCTGTCAGCTCGGGTTTCTGAATCTAGAGATGCTTCTATTATTCTTCCTTACCTTACTATATCAATCAGAAAAGACAAGAAGTAATGAAGATAAAAATCCTGTCCTCAGAGAGAGAAAAAAACCTCTAAATTTAGTCTGAGAACATCCAGCAAGACGAGATTGCAACAAAGTGTGACGGGACTGGGTGGACCTTTTTAACAAGAGCTGCCCGCTTCTGAAGAGGTTAAGGGCTGCAGGACTCTGCCTAATGGAAATAGGGGGTCCGCTTAGGGAATCCCAGTCTACTTCATCCCCAGATTCTGTGGTTCTAAGGAAGAAACTGGACAATGAGTATAGAGGCATTCCTCATGCTCCTTTACATGGTCCAAGTGTGTTCAGGGTTGTGAGGCACCCTGCTAAAGCCACAGAAATGTTCACATTTAGTATTCTTACCATCAAACAAAGAAATTACATTGGGCCCAGGGTAGAACCATGAGCACATTTTACATCCTGGTTCCACCTAATTTTTAAAAGCACCATGGAAGGTCTTAAAGTACTCCGTTATCAAGATCCGAGCACACACCTAATCACTTCAAACTGGCAGGATGAGGTCTCAGGACCCACAACACACCTGAGAAATAACAACAACTAATGTTGTCCAAGCAGAGAGGGCAGACCAGGCTCCAGTCTAAGTGCTTTTCCATTTAGGGACTCGGGGGACCTTTGCAGCTCTGCCATCAGGTGCCTTCTACTGATTTACAGATGTGGGAACTCTACTCCCCTGCCTGCCCAAGCTTACACAGCTAGGAAGGAAACAAGACTAGAATTCAGACTTGAATGGAGATGCTCCAGATGTCACACTATCTAACCCCGCCTTTGCTCCTTGTCACCCAACTGGAAACAGCGGATGCATCCCCAGCTCTGAACAGGGGGACAGCATGAGAGGGACTAGCCCAAGGCACCATTGTGCTGCCTTCTCATGATAGAACCTTTGGAGAGTTTTCCTAACAATGTGATGCACTACCCATCAGCCAACATGGAAGCCATAAAGGTTTCCTTTTCATTTTCTATAACGCTTTCTCTTTTTCAATTGAAAAAAAATAATGAATTCGTCTGGAGTAGTCAAGTTCAGAGAGACAAGGAACAGAATGGTGGTTAGCTTGCCATGGAAAAAAGAAATAGGGAGTGGGTGTTGGATGGTGCAGGGTGGGTTTCTGAGGACGGATGAGGGTGATGTTTGCACAACGCTGCACGTAGACTTAATACCCTGAACTACCTACTCACAGTCGAGATGGGAAATATTAAATGTATTTTGCCATAATTATAAAATGTATTTTAAGAAGATGACTGGCTGGGAAAGATAATTAGTCTCCCTGTTGTCTTAGTCAATAAGTTATCAAATGAATAAATACACAATCAGGACTCTTTCTGATACATCCTCTTGGTCCTGACAAGCCTTACTTTTCTCTCTACTGAAGAAAAAATTTTCACTTAATACTTGTGATCTTTAATGGATTCTCAGGATGGAACCTACTTAAATAAACTGGCAGAATTAATCAAGATTTCCCTATCTCAGAAAGCAATAATAAAGTGAAAAAAATCTAAGATTAAAGTTATATCATCCATCACCTTGCAAGTGAATTTGGCATGACACATTCTCTGCATCATTTAAAACTTTAAAGTTGAAGGGATTCGTAGTCAGCATCTTTAGTATAAGGACGCTGTAGAAAGCATGGCTTTGCACTTCTAATAGTTTCTCTGCATATACGCCAACACTATTGATGGCCATTATCTTAAGGTGCATAGAGGCATGGGTTCAATATTAATAGATTGTGTTTGCAGTAGAGTGCTATCATCTTTGAGAGTGTTTTTCCATCGATTTTTTTTTCTCTTCCTGTATCCACATCTCACTTAACAGCAGCAGCATCCACCCACAAGGCTGAGCCAGAAACTTAAATAATTCTTCTCTTCCTCTCTATGTTCTAGCAACTATATTTCATAACAGTCTCAACCCCTCTTGTTTGTCCTCACTCTTTGTTTGGACTGCCAGGAAGGTACTTAACTAACCCCTAGACGGCACCATGCGCCATCCTGCCTCCACACTTCAAGGAGCTTTCCTAACGGGCTTTCAAGAGGACTCCTGAGTGGAGAACATCTCAAATGACTCTTTACTGTAAACAAAGAAAAACTCCATGGTTCTCAGGACAGGCAGCCTGTCATCCCCTTCCCATCCCCTTCTTTCAGAGGACCTGGGCACACGTAGAATTCTTTCTCAACAATAGCTCTGCTCATGTATATTCCTAAGTGCTCCTCCCTGAAAGGTCCCGCCGCTGGGGACTGAGGACATAGTTCAGATGGAAGAGGGGCTGTCAAGCAAGCATGAAGACCAGAATATATAAAACTAGCAGTTGGTGGCACACTATAATCCCAACATGGGGGAGGTAGCGGCAGGAAGATAGGAAGCTCAAGGTCATCTTCATAAAAATTAAATAAGTCCTCACTACTACCACAATTTTACAGTGCAGGAGAGTGGGGAAGATTCAAGGCCTGGGGGAGGGGGAAGATATTTCAGGCCACCCCTACAGACAGTTCCACAGAGAACATGCTAGGTGGCAAGGGGAAACCTCTCCAACTCCAATATCACGCACACCTGTACTAGAGTAGAGGGGACTAGCAGTGCCTGGAACTATGAACGCACAATTGACCAAGGTTCCATATTTTAAGATTATGAACTTGGAATAATTACAGAAAAACAGAATTTTTTTAATAGCTAACACCCCTGATGTCTATAAGCAACCACGCAAGAGGGAGGCGTTGTGAGAGGTGAACAAGGTTAGGATGTATGAGGTCAGTGATATTACAACGTAGGGATGAAGTCAGAAGAGAACACTGCTCACAGTGAAGGCGTCTTCCTTGCTGACTCCTTGCTACAAGATCACTGGTGCTTTTGCTTTTTGGATTGTTTGTTTGGTTGGTTGGTTGGCTGTTTGGTTGTTTGTTTCTTGTTTCATTGCTTTTTTAGGAAAGATTCAGACCAAGAACACCTTGTCCTCATTTCTCACTCACAATAGATTTCCTTCACAGGGTCCAGAACTCTGTTCTAAGCATTTTTCTCATCCCAGAATGCCTTTCTGTGATTATACCCACAGTTCGGAGTTGGTGTATGGATGTGTATGTACAAACACACCTTTGTGCTACAGACACACACACACATATATGCACGCACTCACGTGCGAGCGCACACACACTCATCAATCATTTTGTTCCTGAGAACTCAGCCCAGAGCACCTAGACACTCTTCTATCCAGGGTTTCTTAGCAGTTTGTCACATAAAGGACAAAGAAGAGATAGGCATTTCAAGAGCTTTAGGAATGTAACCAGGGCCCATGAAGCAGGTAGTTTATTAACATCTTACATTTAAAAACCGCACATGATTCCTCCTTAATTCATCTACTTGTCCTAAAAATAGAGTTTTGAGCAGCTCACTGCTGGAGAAAATTGCCTTTTTTTCTTGCCTGGTTCTGCTGCCCTTGGCTCTTGGCCCGGTGTCGGCAAACCTGTTTGAGGTGTACAATCTGCCCAGCTCTCAAGCCATATTTACTCCCAAAGAAGCAACCATTTTGAGGAGACTGACTTTGTTCCCCACACAGGAATAGTTTAGAGGTCCAAAGACAAATGGAACAAAGAGAGCTCTGAGTTCCACCATTACCATTCTAGAAACCTAGGGAGCCTGAGAACCAAACAAAAGCAAAAGCAACCAACAAACAAACCAGGAAGAGATGAAAAGATGAGAAAACATGGTTCTCCGCAGAGTGGCTTTATCTCAAGTAAGCTCCAGGCCTTGTGCTAATTCTCATCCACCAAACTCAGCTCAGTAACCACTTCCTGTCAAAGCTGCTCTCATGTCTCCTTCTGCCAGATGCAGAGCGGAACATCCCATGTAAGTATCTATTAGATTTCTTCACGTTAATAATAATTTACCCCTGCCTTTACTACCTCCTGTTAGCCTACTTTATAAACTATTTTGTTTATAAATATCAACCTAAAATGTATAATTATTGATTACATGTCCTTGTTATTAATCAAACATGTTTTATGGTAGCATGTCCATAAATATAACAAACAGAAAAAAAGTGTTTACAAGTGTTTGAATATCTTGTTAATTCAGAGTGTTGTTAGTTTGGTTGTAGGGGTCCTATGTTTTTACAGCTAGAGATATAAAACCTCAGTGTAGGTTTGGCTTCCGAAAAAAATCCCAAGTCTGAAATACTATCAACAGGACATACCCCCAAGTGGAAAATCCCATGTCATGAGCCTTCATTTCAAACACAAAATCTTTACAGTACTGCATAAAATTCAGTCCAGGCTTTGTGCCTAGGATGCCTGTGAAATGTAAGTTAATTTTCTGCTTATACTGGGGTGCCATCCCCTAAATATCCCATGTGTATTTTCCAAATCTAAAAAACAAAACAACAACAACAAAAAAAAACACACACACAAAAACCCAAGTCCAGAGCACTCCTGTTCCTAAGTGTTTTGGATAAGAGACACTTAGCCAGTATGGAAAAGGAGCTCAAAGGCAGTGGCTAGGACAGAGTGAGCAGAAATCCCATGTATGGGCCCTTAAAACCATGAGATCCAACAGGGGAATGCAAAGACTATCTGAGCTGGGCATGGGATGGGAGGTAGAACCAGGAGGATGAGGAGTTCAGAGTCATCTTCATCCACATAACAAATTCAAGGGCAGCCTGGACTACATGAAACTGCAATCTCAAGACAAAACCAATTTGAGGTCAGAAGTTCAGCCTTCTTTTACAAATGAGCCTCCTTTGAAAGGCTCCTGCTAGGCAACCCTGAATTCTCTTGGGGATAGGGAAAGCTTTTAGACCTATGCAGGGATGGGAAAAGAGCTCCCATTTTGTCCTTCTTACTTAAACTGTTAACTCCCATTATCACTTCTAGAATTGATATAAAAGGGCAGCCTAACTTGTATGGGCCCGCACCCCAGTGCAGCAACCTCCCCCACCACCGTTCTGAGGGCAGGTGAATGGCAAGTGCTGTGGAGGAGGGGCTGTTAAAGCCAACTACATTGAGGTCATCTCAGTTTTTTAAAAAAAGCACCACAATCAAGGACATCCATCCAGTTAGCTTTAAAACTATCAGCAAAAACTCATTTATTATCAAGTGGCTTCCAAGTAGCTGCCAAGATCCTGTTGCTTGGCAGTCTGTTGTTCTTAAAGAAATGCAAAGTGGTACAATGCTTGGAAACACCTGTTCATTGTTGTTATATGTATAAGTGCAAGTATGAATTTATTTGTACTTGATTTAAGACTGGTCACATGAATTTTATGAAAAGGAAAGAAATTCAACTTCCAAGCTCTGTCAACAGCATGGACCCTATGGACATTGAAGGCTTTTAAAAATGTACTATGATCCAAATATAGTATTAGCACCATTTAATGTAGCCAAAAAAATAAAAAGACAAAAGAAGTCATCAGATTACGAAGATCTGACACCCAGGAAACACATGCACATCTGGCCTCTGTTAAAGGTGGCTGGGACTTCCAGAGACAGAATGACTGCTTCAAGAGACAGTCAGGAGAAAGGAGCATGGGTTGGTTCATTTGCTGCAACGTGAACAAGCTTATGAACCCGAAACATCACTGAAGAAAGGATGTGTAAGATCCCAAATCATACATGACCATATGGCATGAAAAAACATTCCTGAAAATGCATGCTTGTCACTGGGTAAAACTCGAACCCCACTGTCTGGTTCAGGGGACACCCCAGTTGGCCTAGTGAGACCTCACTAGAAGATTTCTCTTTTGTGTGTATTGTGTGTAGTCTATGTTCCTGGCTGAAGGCAAGGCAAATTGTACAAATCACATGTAACTCTTAGTCAGATGAACCAGATGGTACTCCAGCCTCCGTGAATCTCTGTTGACCACTGACCCAGAGGGCTAATGTATGAAGGTTTATGAAGCATTCGGAATTATTGCCACCCGCCTAGCCTCAGGTACCAAATAAATTCTCCTTCTTTTCACCGTCTTCTTTCTCCTCTTTTTCTCCTGGCTGTTCTTTGTTTTCCCAAAGTACAGAGGACTTTTTTTTTAAATGTAAACATGGTAAAAGAAAATCCAATTAAGTCCTTGCTTTTACTACCCAAACACTGCATTGCAAATCTTGGGGACTGGTTATGCAGAAGGGGGAAGGATATAAATAGTCCTGCATATCTGAGGGAAAATCCTGAGCTAAATTCTTCTTCATTTAGATAAAGTTAAAGTGAATTCTCTGGAAAATCCCCAGGGCAAAGAAAGAACATTTCAGCCCACAGACCTGACTCAGCTCCCTGCTCGATTTCATTGAGCCTGGGGCTGAGGAAGCTCAGGACAGTCCTCTCTGGAACCCCAGCATCTTCTTCCCAGGTACCCCTGAGGCTGCTAGGGTCACCCCAGTTAGGATAGTTTAAGGACCTAAGTGGCTATAAAAAGTGAAGTCTAATTTCTGAGAAAATTAAGGGGAAAAGCTTCCTTCCGATCTGGATTCTAGAACATTCTGCCTACCTCTCCCTTCCCTTTAGAATCCCACTCCCCCTTTAAATAATGTACATCCTCAACCATCTTCCCCACACACACACACTATGCACACCTCTCCTCTGGAACTTTCTTTTCTGCTGTTTCCTTCCACCTTGTCCATCCGAGGATTAAACCAACGCACCCTCCCCTGTTTCAGTTGTCCCATCTCTGCCCTGGTTTCCCATTCTTCCCTTGTCTTTCCTAGTAACTCTACCTCTGAGACTACTCCTATGGCTTCTTTCTTTGCAAAATGAAGCTGAACCTCATAGCCTGGCTTTGTTGTCCTCGGACACAGCTTTGTTTGTTCTCAGGCCGTGTTTCAAAGGTGGAAGGGTAGAGGTGCAATGGAGAGCGCCCGAGACTTGGGAGCTAAAGATGTGGCTTTGCCCTTACCCAGCCTATAGGCACTTGGAGGCTGAGTTAGTTTCCCCTGTCTGGCAGAAGAATGAAGCCTTTCATTTTTAATAAAATATGATGAAATTCCTTTTAGAAACTGTGGTGATTTGAATGAAAATGACCCCCATAGGCTCATAGAAAGTGGCACTATTTGTTTGGAGGAAGTGTGGTGCTGGGTGTGGGCTTTGAGGTTTCAAATGCTTAAGCCAGGCCCCAGTACCACTCCCTCGTCCTGCTGCCTGCTGATCCGGATGCAGAACTCTCAGCTACCTCTCCAGAACCAAGTCTGCCTGTGTGCCACCAAGCTTCCCACCATGACAATAATGGACTAAACCTTTGAACTGTAAGTCAGCCCCAATTAAATGTTTTCCTTTTTAAGAACTGCTGTGACCATGGTGTCTCTTCACAGCAACAGAAATCCTAACTAAGACAGGAATCAATGTTCCTGGGCGTTATTGTGATTTAATTTAAAAAAAAAATTGAGCAGAATGTATCACTGTCCTTAAAAAAATAGGTGACTACCACAAATGGCCTTGTGGCCCTACACCTAATGCATAACACATTCAAGATGGATTACTTCTGGAGCTTATTTATTTTAAAAGTATAATATCACCCCTCTTAAAACACATTTTAATTCCTTCCTATTATTTACAAAAAATACATAAATCAACTCCTCTTTTTAAGACTCTGGATATGCAAACTTCCAATTACCAACAAGACATGCTCGGCTTAAAGGACTGTACAATTTCTAGGAAATACATCTTCATCCAATTTGTGATTTTTCTAGTAAGATAGTTGAGACCGGGTAAGATATAAAGAAGAAAGATATCATTTGGCTCACAAGCCTGGGGATGGGAAGCCCAAACAGTACGGTGAGCACTCCCTAGATGCGTCAGAGCATGGCAGAGAAGGCAAAATGGACACGGACAAAATGCATACAAACCATAGTACAGTGATGAGGGTTGTTCCTTGTTGTAAGGAGGCCGCTTGCTCGTCTCCCAGCTGCCCAGACTCCAGAAATAACCACACAGAAAACTGTATTATTTAAATCACTGCTTAGCCAACCACTTAAGCATACTGCTCGCTAGCTCTTACATCTAGAATTAACCCATTGCCAGTATTGTATATTTTACTATGAGGCTCGTGGCCTACCGGCAAGGTTCCAACATGTCTGTCTCTGGCGGTGGCTTCCTGGCTTCTCCTGACTCCACCTTTTTCCTCCCAGCATTCAGTTTAGTTTTTCCCACCTAGCTAAGTTCTGCCTTGCTATAGGTCCAAAGTAGTTTCTTTACTAATGGTAATCACAGCATACAGAGGGAAATCCCACATCAGTTCTTTCTTCCACTTCTGGTAAAATAAAATAGAAGCACTACTTTAGCACTGTGAATTCAATTTAAAAATTATCTTTTTAAAAAAATTACTTAAAAATAAACTTACGTAAGTTCAATCCTGATAATTCAAACATGCTGAGTTGCAATTTACTCAATTGTGTAGAATTAAAAGCTTTGTTAAATTAATGGTGTGATAAGCGGTGACGACTCTAAAATGTCTGTAAAAAGAGTACTTAGAAGGTACTGGCTGGCTGGAGGCAAAGTTAGTTAGCTTACTCTCAAGCAGATTGGGCACAGGAGGCATCTCATGCTACAGTTAAAGTACAGCTTTCAAAGGATATGACATCACTCATGCAGCTGAGGTCTCACCCCCTCACGGCTCTCCCTTATAGCCTGGCCATATTCCTGCTTTGCTGGCTCTATCTTTACATCATCCACTCAGCTTCATACCCTGTGTGTGTGTGGTAAGAGCTTAGCTAAATATTTGTTGGACAATCAAATGTGCGGTTCAGTAAAGTTTCACTGAACTCTAAAACTACAGCTGCTAAGGAAACTGGGATCTATTTGAAAGGGTCTGGGATCATTGAATTCTAAAGAGTTAAAGACTTTTATAACCTGAGAAGGCCTGGAAATGGGGTGGGGGCACAAATTTGTGTTAGTATAGTTCCCTGGGAAAAAGACTACAAAGCTTCATCAGATTCTCAACAAGCATCTACAACCATGGAAAGACTTTTTAAAGATTACTGATCTAATGTATCTCCTCCTCTCTCTTAAGTCCTTTTGTCATAGAACCGACCAGCACCACTCTGATTGCACGCCTCCCGTGACAGGTGTCTGCTCCCCACGCAGAGCAGTGTGGACTACCCCCACATTTTATAGCTCTGATGACACTGAACTCCAGTCCTTGACCTCTGAGTGACCACAGGGCCATCCTCTGGATGGCCCAGTTCCTAAGCCATCTGGCCATACTTGGTGTGTTTTTTGACAGCTGTCATAATTTATTCTATCTCCGTATATTCAGGCTGTCCATCTTCAGCTCTTCCCTCTGCAGTCAAGATTTCTCCTCCTAGAGCTGCCCTGGCAATGCATCCAGGACTCTGTTGGGCCCTACACATCTATGTTTGGGGTGAGCTGAATCTAAATGTTCTTCCTTTTAGTGATGGCTATGTTGTCCCATTGACTTAGAATCGGCAGTTAACAAAAATCCTTGTTTTTTGTCTGTATAAGTGACACAGTTCTGTACCCATAGTCCTCTGACATTACTCAAGCAGTTAGTCTGAGCATTCTATAGCAGGATTTTGCTACTAGTTTTATCAAACTCCTTTAAAGATGCAGCTAATCATTGCTTTTGGCTGAGATCCATGGGTAACCACTAGGTTCTCTCTACCTGAGTTTTAGCCACTACCCACCCCCCCCAACATTTTGTGATTGTTCTAATTTATTTTTATACAGATTAACACTCTACTTAATGTGCAACTTTTACTGTCAGGATTATAAAAAATGAATGTTACACAAGAAAAGCCCAGTAGAGGCGCAGGGGGAGGAGCCAAGTCGTTGAGAAGAGGAGCCAGAGTCTGAGGTCTAAGGCCTGGATCTGCCACTTGCTAGCTGTGTGACTTCAGACATGTTGCATAACCTCTAACTTCAGTTTCCTTGGATGCAGAACTAACTCTACCTTCTGCATTTTGGTGATAAGGATTAAATGCAGAGACTCTGGCAAAGCACAGAAAATTCTGTCTGAAGACCTTGGCTTGCATGTGCTCCTGTTTAGTGTCCACACAGGCTGGAACTGGGAGTGTTATGCTTGTGAGAAGCATCTCAAGGCCTAAAGAGTAACTGGCCACTTCCGTCTGAAGACCACGGCTGAAGCGAGAACTGCCAGGAAAACAAGTCCTGTGCTGCAGATCAAAGGCTTTTGTGATTTATCCACTTCTGTTTTCAGTCTGTTCTCTCTCGGGTCCAGGCTGGGCCATTCATCTTCAAGCGCACTGACCTTTAGTTTGGCCACTTCCTCAATGAGCCCACCCACTGAGATGCTGCGGTCAGTCCTTTCAGATACTGCCCTTGTCAGATGAAACTTGCTCTTCCTTATAGGTTTGTTGTTGTGTTTCCTTTCATTTGATTTGATTGAAACAGGGTCATCTTGTGAACCTCAGGCTAATACACTGTCTCACCACCCCCAGGGCTACAATGGCAGGCATGTGTTACCATGTCCGGGTCATTATAGCTGTTAATTCTTTGAGTTTTTCAATTTCTATTCTATTGTTCAACGTGTATTTGTGATTGCTTATTAAATTATTTTTGTGGCAGTTTCCTTAAAAATCACTGACAGGTAATTTCTAATTATAATGTTGGGATACCATTTGTCATTCTGATTCATGTTGGTTCTTGGAATAACGGTTGGGTTTTATCAGAGAAATAGCATTTTTATGTGCATGAGTATATGCACCACATACGTGTCTGGTGTTTAATGAGGCCAGAAGAGAACACTAGACCCCCTGGAACTGGAACTATAGAGAGTTATAAGCTGCCATGTGCTTAACCACTGAACTGTTTCTCTAGCTCCGTAATAATTGTTTCCAATTGTAACCTGGACCAATGAGGTCAGCCTCAAATGCTCAGACAACCTGGACGAAAAAGATTGCTGCCTTCAGGCTGAAAGACAGAGATGGGGTGAGCTTCACTACTTAGTATCCTTGCTCCTGAGCAGTGATAAGACACCTCACCCTCCCTTGGCTCCCTATAATACGGCACTGGCTAGCTATCGGGTTAAGCTTGTTCCCTTAGGAGCCTCTCAACAGCTTAAGGGGCAAAAGGCTGAGTTTCTCAGTGAGAATTGGGTCTCCATTTATTTTGTGCTGATCTCCAGACAGAACAGTTTATTGCCTAAGAGTGTCAAGCACTGCTGGATACTTCTTTACGGAGGGGAAGAGCTGGCTTTGGGTGGATGTTTTTGCTCATGGCCTTTGGTGTCATCCTGTGGCTAGCTTCCCTAGGATCTAGTCTGAGATATATTAAGAAGAAGGAAACCTAGAGTTCCTTGGTGTGTCCACATTACATCACAAGGTTCCTAGAAAGCCTGACTTCTCTCCATATCTCAGTCATTTTATATCTTATATATAACACATGGGGTTTCTTAGCTTACCTTTAAGTAGGAAGGATGAGGGAAGTCTGGGCTCTCCAACTTTCCAGAATATTAGTTATACAAGACTTTATCCTGTTGAGACCCAAGACTAGCTGGCAGATTCCATAAGGTCACGGCTTGACCAATTGTGGGCTTCACTGCACACCCCCTATTGCACAGGTGGCCTCTTCCGACCAACCCCTGTACACCCCTGAGACTGCTTCTGTCTGTTCCTGTCCTACCTGTCCTTTGGCTGTGACACTCCATGCTTTCATGGGCCAGGTCAAGCAATAATTGACAGACATGAAGTTTGTATTGTTCATTTTAAGTACCTGCTGTACCCTGCCCTGAGCCTTTCCTTTTGTATGTGTTGGCCATTCTTTCCAACTAGAGTAAAATAGATTCTGGAGGAAATGCAGATAAAAGCATAATTTATGCCCCTCTCTTCCACCAGATTCTAGCACAATACCAAGAATAATGGAGTAGCTCTGTAGCTAGTGTGATGGTTTGAATGAGAATGGTTGATATGTTTGAATGCTTGATCCCCAGTTGGTGGAACTATTTAGGAAGGGTTAGGAAGTGTGGCCTTGGCAGAGGAGATGTGTTACTGGGAATGGGTTTTGAGATTTCAAAATACCCACGCCAAGCCCAGGCTCACTCTCTCTTTGCCTGCTATCTGCAGATCAGGATGTAAGTTCTTAGCTACTGCTCCAAAGCCATGCCTGCCTACCTGCTGCCATGATCCTCTTTATAATGATCATTGATGAACCCTCTGAAACTGCAAACAAGTCCCCAATTCAGTGTTCACAACAACAGAACAGCAGCTAAGAGAATTGGTGCTTCTTATAGCTTTAACTTGCATTTGGTGAGCTTGCTCCCCTGTTTGAAGGTCTGTGGGTAGCTACATGTGAGCAAGAAGTCGACAGACTTCATTTTGAGAAGTGTTGAAAAGTCCAGGTCACAGACTGAGGCGAACTTGGCTTTTGTTTCTATCAACTAGATCTCCAATAATCAAATATGACTTCCTATTGTGTAAGAATCGATTTTTAATGAAAAGCTAAACAAAAAATATTAGATTCAGAGTTCTTGGGTTTTTTTTTTTAAAAAAGGGGGGGAGTGCTGTGGGACAATTGTTTATACCCTGTCAATTGTAGTTTAATAAAAAGCTAATTGGCCAGTAGCCAGGCAGGAAGTAGAGGCAGGGCAACAAGAACAGGAAAATTCTGGGAAGAGAAAAGCCCATTCTATAGTTGTGACCCAGCCACAAAAGAAGCAGGATGTGACTGCCTCACCAAATAAGAAAAAACACAAAACAAAGTTCAAATATATACAATATTTAAAAATTCCCTACACTGATGATAAAGATTTTGGTCTATAACTGATTTTATAATAAGCTGATTCAGTAAATAAATTAGAAAATGCATGTAAGGAAGTTATAAAGACTGTTCTAGATGAAAACATACATCAGAAGGCAATGCACAAACTAAGTATTATATGAATAAATAGAGATAGTGAGGCAGGAGGATGAAGAACAAATCATATGGGGCTTTTAGCTTAACAGAACTGGTTAATGAATTCCCAAAATATTTTAGGAGTTTTATTTTTGAGTATTAATGGAGCTAGATCTGGTAGCAAAAGAAAAAGAGGGAAGAGAGCTCAAAAATAAAAATAAAAAAATGTTTGCAGATCACAATTTTCATTTGTAGGCTGCAAACCCAAGATTGGACACAATGTCAAAGTTCTTAAGTGTTATGCTAGGGAAATTACCTAACAGTAGAGAAACCAAGATGGGTTCTAAAAAGCTACATTTTTAGAGAGGGTGTGTGATAGTTCATTATTTTGAGGAAAACTGGTTTTTAATGATGGATACTATTCCAAGTTTAATTAGGTGACTTCTGAGTTTGCTTTTGAGATCTATATGAAAATGCAGTGTTGAGGATAGGAGGCAGTCCTCTTCAGGAAGGCATGGAGTTTGGGCATCAAGCATATCTTCCTTCCCAAAATTCCCTACCAAGTCAACAGGTCTCTGCCTGGCCTTGTCTAACTACCAGAACATCATTCTTCTTCAATCAGCAGGAATCTATGTCTCCAAATCCCTCATCTCCATTCTGCCCTGGGAAACCAGCTGCCTTGTTTCCTTGTGCTTCATAAAACTGACTTCAAGCATCTTGTGGAATGCCTTTCTTCTTGTTACTAATGTTTGCCGTCTTCAATGATTTCCTAGACGGTCTGTTTTTCAGAGGCATTATTTGTCCACAGCTGTCCTTCCTTGCCTTACACAGCTCATCAATGCTTCAGAACATGGCACCTACAACAGGCAGGGAACCATTGCCTCATACTGTGTGCGTCAGAGACTTTCTAGTAATGCTACTTGGGATTGCAGAGAATATTTCCATAACTTCCCCATACCACTAGGAGGAAAGGGAAGGGATAAATGTTCCATTTAAATTATAATCTCAAAAATATGTATATATAATTTATGTATATATATGATATATGTATATACAATATGTATCATTAAATTATAATGAATAAAGTTGAAGATGTTGGAGTAATACTTAACGTAGTTATTCCTTTGAAGAAAGGCAAAATAAGACAAAGAGAAAGAAAGAGAAATGTATTTATTTTCTATAACTATATATAAATAGTCAGAGCAAGCGGTACTCACATTTATGTCTCTTGTGTTGAGCTCAGAAAACAGCTCATGCTCTTGTTCCCGTGAAGTGGGACAACGGCACTGACCTGCCAGTCAAGCTCCCAGCAAAGATTTGAGAATGAGGAAAATGAAAGTTGACACAAAAGGAACTGTTTGGCTATACTAAACATGGATGTAAAAAGAAAGTGTTCTAGGAACCCTTGATCTGTTCGGTAACTGCCCATTTACCATTTACCAGGGTGAACTGAACCCCAGCAGTCTCTCACTTTACAAATAGTCCATGCTTCCTAGGATGGACAGCAAAATGGGAGCTAGTCCACAACTCAACTCCCAAGCCTCAGTGTTAGAAGTTCATAGTCAGCCTAGAAAATGAACAGAAACAGGTCTCTGTGGAGGGGTGGGCAGAGTTTACAGAATGGTGACTTTGAGGCATAAAGTCCTGATGCTACCCATTTCGGTGTATTTGGAAAGTGTAGCAGTACTTCTAGATGTCAACCCTAGCATCTCTGTGTTCAATGATGTGGACCATACTCAGCTGCCAGAAAAGTTAGCTGTCCAAAGGCTGCATCTAGAGAAATAAACTGCATTATGTTTCCAGACTATTTTACTCTTTCTATAGACTGTAAAAGCAAGATGGAGACTTGCTTCTTGCTTCAGTATCACTGCAGCTTCCTCAAAATATGAAAGAGAAAAGACTAGAATTTATGCCTTCTAAAGGGGATGGCCAGAAAGTATTCCAAATTTAAAAACAACACGTCTATCACACACATGCGATAGTGAATACGGTCTACCCGGTTTCCAGAAGCAATGACTGGTAAAACACTGTAGTTTTCTAGATGGGATGTATTAAAATATGTTTGCCATAATGTAAATCATGGTAGATGGAAAACAGAGTATCACATCTGGCTTTTAAAAATATACTTATGAACTTCATGGCCCCAGTAACGTGTGTTGGAAAAGAACTCTTTCTTTTTACAATTACCAGAGAATTGTGTCAGATTTATCCATAGAATGGTTAAATGGTACAGCTGAAGCAAGCCACAGTGAACTGGCTTCTCCTGACCATTCTCCATCCTGTCCTCCACATTGATTTCCATGTGGCCAATGAATTCATTCCCAAAGCAGTCGATAGGTCAGCTTCTTACCATTCCAATTTGTTCAAATGCTCTTTTTCAAAAACAAAAATCTTTCTGTAAACAAAAGCCCATTCTTCCCTCATTTTGTTTTTGTGTGTTCCTAGTTCCCAGGAATAAAATAACTTTGTGTGTGTGTGTGTGTGTGTGTGTGTGTGTGTGTGTGTGTGTGTGTATCAATTGCTCTCCGCACCTTTTGTATAAAACTCGAGGAGACTGCCAATGTTCCACAGTTCGAGACCCTGACACTGTAGCTTCCACACAGCGCTTGGAATGCTCCTTGGTCAAACACATCACTGCACATGCCCACAAGTATTTTAGATGTGAAAAATTGAAACTCAGCAAGAAAGTGTTATTTTCTTGTTATTGTTGGAAATTTTTCCATGCTAGAAAAGTGACAGAAGCAGTGAGAATATCTGAAAATCCATCAGTGTAATGGCCTTTGTAGCTTTACTGCTGTTGAGCTATATATACACTTACTCTGGGAGTCTACAGAGAAGGATTTTTTGGAACTACTTCTCGGGGGACTTTAATTACCACCAATGTATAAAAATAAATAACAGAATTTCTGGCCAGATGGCAAGATTGGTGGTTCTTTTCCAGAAAAGCCGTTTTGAAAACACCCCGTATCTATCTCACACGGGAATACTGCGTGTGAAAACGAAGCTGTCTGTTTACAGTGCTTCACACTTTAAGCCTAAGTTCCATCTCCGCTGACATTGAGGCCGAAAGCATTCTTTCAAAGGGGGAAAAAACGTTGCCTTCTTCCCCTTGGAGGGCACAGTGACAGAACCCCTGGGGCCAGGAGGCAGAACCACAGCAGACAGACTTCTGGACACCTTGAGCTCAGACTTCCTCACCTCCAGAACCTCACAAAAACTGGTTTCTATTTATAAAACAAAATATAGAACTGCAAAGTCAAGCAAGGTGCGCCATGGTCTACCCTCAGGTTTGTCACTGATTTGCTGAATTTTTGCTTACACTGAAAACGGAAAATGACAACCTGCAAAAATCGCACATAAGGAGGCTGGCCCTGCTTGTATTTGGATTTTTAAACATATGTCTATTTATTTGGCTGTCATTTCCAGCATTATATCCTGCCTATGAAGTAGGGAGCTAGAAGATTTAAGACATTAACCAGACAACAATCTTATGAGATATCCCTTCATACAGTAACAATCAGCTCAAACATTTCTATGCAAATATGCATGTCTGCATCCTTTAACCTCCTCATACCTAAACTTAGAACCTTGCTTGATTTTATTAATTCCTTTGAAGCTTAGGAGAGGAAATCCCTAAATAACCTGACAAAACAAAACATCTTCATCATAAAGATGCTAAATGTGGAAGATAGTGGCTGTCCCATGTAGCCACGACTCTGTAACAGTACATTGTATATGTTTAGTTCCTAGGTAGATTGTGTTTTCACCATTAAAACTGACCACAGTTGTGTTAACCAGATTGTTTCAATAATTCCAAAATGTATACTATATCAAAACATTCTATTGTATTATATACGTGTGTGTGTGTATCTACATACGCACATCCATCCGGAGCATTTTAACGCTTGTAACCTAACCCAAGACTTTCTTTTCTTTCTTTCTCACTTGCCCTTAGTGACACTAATGGGAGGCAGAAGCTTAGAAACAAAGAATTTACTTGGAATATAGTAGACAAAGCTTCCGAACGGTAAGCCACCCTCAGCAAAGAAGACTACAGGCGTGAGCAACTCTAGGTTGTTATCGTTTGCCTTTGTTCTTGCAGTTCGTTACACATTTTTTTTCTCTCTCTCTCTCTTCATTTGAAGACAAGAACTTGCAAGAGACCAGGAAACTGTTCTTAGAGTTAGAGCCCATAGTAATTAATATGTGACAAACAAGGTTGTCAACTGCTGGGGCTTTTCACGTTTTGTTCCTCCTTTCTCCTCCCCCCATCCCATCCCCACCACCTCCCGGTCTCCTCTTTCCCCTCTTCCTTCCACCTTCCCTCACCTTCTTTCACTTCTTTCTCTCTTTTTTTTCTTTTAATCTCTTGGCCCCTACGTTTTCCTTTCCATTATTCAACGCATTCTCCAAATCTCCTTTCCTGGCTTAGATCTTGCTTGCTTTAGAGCAGAGTTAAGACAACCTAAGGCACTCCACATAACCCTCGAGAGGGGGTGGCTTAAGAAAGGGGTTTTCCCTTAATCAGCTGCCAAGAGCACATATGCCAGTCCAACCCACGTCTCCTCCTCCGGGAACACCCACTACCCAGGCTCACGCTACATTACCAAAACTACACAACTCCCACTTCAGAACAGCAGAACCTCGCAGACTACAGCACAACACACCACCCCCTACAGAATTTCTTCTGGAAACAGCGCTAACCAGGCAGCTACCCCTCCCCACGGCGCAGCGTACCTAGCTTCTCTAGCCTCTAAGAACAAGCCGTGGCCTTCAGGTTGGCCCCACCAGGCAAGGATTTTGTCTGACTGCGAAGGAGGAGTCAGGGGAAGAGTTTTTGCCCCCGGCTGTTTTTTTGCAAATGTAGGAGATGAGTTCATTAGGCTTGGTAAACTGTGCCTGGACCTCTGGCCACAACCCCAGCACTCCAATCCGCAGCCAAGACCTTCACATTTGGGGGTTCCGAGTTTTAATTCTCGCTGATAGATTCAGGTAAAGAGCAACTAGGAAATAAAGAGGAAAGGCTTCAGCTCCCAAACATCCCACAGTGCTGTCCCTCTGGAATTAAGCGCAGGACTCCTTGGGGTTTGTTTTCTGCGCGGGAGAAGGGGAGCTGAGCTGGGGTAGGAACTGGAAAGGAGTAGGGTGTGTGATTCCTTGAGGGGAAAGAAAGGGAGAATTAAAGCCCCTGTTGCACTCCACTGCCCTAAGCCCAGCGGGAGGGTCCTGAAGCAGTAGGCCCGCCTGCTGCTTGGTTGTCAACGACTGTGGTCGCCCCACGAAGCACGCTGCGCGCAAACACGCCCCAGAAAACCATCACAACCTGTCACGCCCGCCCTGCTGCCCAGAGGCCTCTGACAAGAACGAGAAACTTGTTCCGGGGCGCAGCAGTAGCCAGTCTTGCCAACAGAGACAATATCTAAGGCTGAAACAAGAGTAATAATGAAATAACAGGACTGACAGCCTTCTTCCTCCTACCCGCTAGCAGCACACTGCTGTTTTCCTCTAGTCCGCTAACATTTACGGTCGCACCAGGCGGAACCCCGATGGGGTTATTGCCCCAGGCAGGGAAGCCAGGAATACGCAGAGGAGATCTGTGGACTAAAGGACTCACAAGAAACCAGGGTCTCGGCCTCCATTTGCAGGGTCGTGGTGCCTGCCGGGCTTACCTGTGGATGCAGTTTCCATGGAGACGGGCGGCGACCGGGCGGGGCCGGAGCACAGTTCCCCAGGCGGCACTACCCCGGTTCCGGCTTCCGACCCCCAGGCAGGCTCCCCATCCTGCCGCGCTGGCCTGGCCCCTTTCGGCGGCGCTGCTTCGTCCTCCCCCTCTCCCCGGCCCCCGAACCACTGAGACCCAGGGCTAGCCAGAGGCAACGGCTCATCTTGCAGATCCGGCGGTGCAGCCATGGCTGGCGGTGCCCCCGACTGGGCGACGGAGGCTTGGCAAGGCCGGGATGCGGTGGCTAGGGGCGCGGGCGCTCCCTGCTGCTGTCCCTAGCGGGACTCCGGGCTCCAGGAGGCTGCAGAGTCTCCTGCGCCGCCGTCGCTGCCTCTGCTGCAACTCGGACCGAGCCGCGGCTGCTGCTCTGGGCGCTTCGGCTCCTCCTTCTCCCCCTCCTCTTCCTCCGGGGCCCCGGGGCGGCCGCCCGCCTGCGCTCCTCCCCTGCTCCAGAGGCTGCTTGCTGTGCCAGCGCCGCTTCGCTACTCCCAAGTCTGTTATTACGCAGGTGAAAATGGCCTGCTCGGTCCCAGACCTTCCCAGTGCACGTCAGCCCCGGGCCTGCTAATGGCAGGCTCTGATTAAGGGATGTGCCAAGCCCACTTGACTCTGCCTTTCATCTGGGGAAAAATACAAGGAGAGGACCAGCAGATACTGACTGCAGGTTGACTGATTAGGCAAGAAGTTAAAGCCAGACTGGAGTCCTGGGACTCTAGGAGAGCAAGGGAGGCTGGGGAATCTCAGGACCACCGTTCTGAGGGTGACCAGAGCCTGGTGCAGAAAGGACACTGATCTGAGTGGTGAACTGGTGAAGACCGGTGTTGGTGGCAAGTGAAGACAGGCATCTGCAACCTGGAGGTTAAATCCTTCATCCTTGACAGTTCCCAGAGCAGGTCCAAACACACAAACAAACAACAATAACAAAACAGAGTACAGGAATGGGCCATCAGGAGACACTACAAAAACAAACGTCCCAGACCTGCCCCAAGTTGCACCGAAAGCAAACAGGACGCCACTAGGCATATAGAAGTGGCTGTGCCTCCCTTTGGAAGAGTTCAGCTGAAAGCTGTACAAACGACAGGCTGTCTCAGGCGGTCTGCTTTACCCGAGACGTGGACATTCCTAGAAACTTCTGCTGCTGCTGCTTTTTCCCCCCATTACTGTACTCTCTGACACAATGGGAGATTTTTAATGAAGGGGGAGGTGACTCACCCACGTGTGTCATTCCCATGTATAGACCTGTCTTTTCAAACTCGACATGTTTTACTGGTTCCTAAACGATATCATGATGTGTGCCATTAAAGTCTTAGGTTAAGTTCAGCATCAGAATAGAGGAGTACAGCTATCTGTCAGCCCTGCTCTAAAAACGGTGGGCCCCTGTGCTGCTGCATGCAGCGAGGTTGTGCAGGATTCTCAGCTACTATTCGCTTCACAGCTGTTAAAGGGCAGAGTTCGCACCCTTTGGGTGCTCCTAAAAATGGTAGAAATTAAAATTCCTAGTTCAGACTAATCTTTTGTGATACTAGGTACAACAATGTTCGAAGGCCAGCAATAAATTAGAGAAAATGTGGTGGGGATCTGGCAGTCACCAAAATTTTACATTATTTTTATATTGGAGGTCAATTATTGAGGCTGGAGAGACGACTCGATGGTTAAGAGTCTTATAGCTTTTTCAGAGGACCAGAGTTTGGTTCCTAGCACCCATATCCCCCCTCTCTCTCTCTCTCTCTCTCTCTCTCTCTCTCTCTCTCTCTCTCTCACACACACACACACACACACACACACACACACACACACAGAGAGAGAGAGAGAGAGAGAGAGAGAGAGAGAGAAATAAATCTTTGAAAAACATTAGGTTCTATCGAATATGCCCATTATCTATCTTCATTGTGATGGTGGCTTCATGATATGTGTGTTGGTTAAAAATCAAGTTGTCATGTGTATATGTGTGACTCAACGTATATTAGTCCGTTATCCTAATAAAGCTATAAACATTATCTCCTCCTCCTATGATAACCAATTCTTGGCTATCCAGAACCATCACAGTTTTCTTTAATCTATAAGAAATAAGCACCTACTTAAGACATTAAGTTTAAAAGGGCTTGTTTTACTGCTGCGCTCCAGGGAATTTAATGTAGTCGCACAACTGGGGAGGCACTTGAATGCGTCGCTCCAATCTCTTGCCTAGATTTTCTTAAAGAATTCCAGGTAGGAATTTCCTCACAGTCTCATTACTCACATGTCAAGAGCATGGAAAGCTCAAATGATACATTTACGTGGCTATTAAGAAGTACTGAATTGTGGCAATATGGTGAGGGAGACAGATTAGTTTGGTTCTCTGAGAAACACTGAAGAAAGGCATCAATCAGAAACTTGACAAACTGCACAAACCTCTTTGTATCCTTATGATTAAATATAGGACTATAATTCTAATTATTCTCCACATTTCATCAGTCATTAATCAATGCTCTCATTTGAGGATATCTGGAGGAAAATAGACAATTAAGTCTATTATGTTTTACTCACTATAGGAACCAGATAATTTCATTTTGATAGATTATTCTGAAGAGTACATGGTTTGCTGATGGTGTGTCTCAGTAGCATAACACTTGTCTATGATGTGTGAGGCTCTGGGATTGGTCCCCTGCAAGGTGGGGCAGGGGAGACACAGACAGAAAGAAACAGGGTATTTAAAAGGGTATGCATCATGCTTCAACTGAGCAATCTGCCCAAATATCTTTACTTGGGAGGCTCAACACGTGAATTGATACAAGTTATCTCTGGGGAAAGAAATATTCAGGTTTCTGTTGTGCTATCACATCACATGTGCATGCCTCGGAGCTGATGAAACCTCACTGACTTGAAGATCTATGGACAGAATGCAGTGAGGGATAGGGTTCCAAGACTCACATAGCCACTACAAGCTATGAATTACTCTGAAATGCTTTTGAGACAAAGAAAATAGGGCTAGAACTTTCAAGGCTTTCTCAGCATTTTAAGACAGCTTGAAAAAGTTGAATCTCTTCTTCTTCTTCTTCTTCTTCTTCTTCTTCTTCTTCTTCTTCTTCTTCTTCTTCTCCTCCTCCTCCTCCTCCTCCTCCTCCTCCTCCTTCTCCTCCTCCTTCTTGTCATGTGGTTTGTTTTGGGTCTCCAAAAAAGGAATAAGGTGAAGAACATTTAGCTTTACTTCTTAACTCCAGCCTCACCTCATACTGTGGATGATATGGGGGCATATGGGGAAAATGTCACAACCTTAACCTATGTGAAACCTTTTCAGTGTCTACCATCCCTGCATCCCCGTTTGCTTGGCCAAAGACTGGAGATTCTAGAAGTGCCTCTGTGTTGTTTTTTTGACTAAATCTCAGTCGTTCAATTTTACCAATGAAGACCCAGGAGTCAGATGCTGGGGTGTAAGCCTGAAAGCTCAGAGAGGCAGAGGAAGCTCCAGCTGACCTTCCTCCTCCATTGACATCCAAGAAAGAGTGCTTTCTTCTATGCTGTCTCAAACAAAACTCTTCAAACTGAATGTCCCTCCCTTCTACTTCCTGTGGGTCTTTCTACCCATCCTCCTGACTCTCTCTTAACACTCTATGGTTTTTCTTTTCCTGTCAACTGGTTGCTTGCTCGGCCTTTTAACCTGTGATTGATTTTATTTACTCCTGTTTACAATTGGTTAAAGGTGTGCACTAGGGCTGAGCCACACCACAGCTAAAAACAGGTTCACAGTATGATCAAATATCCTGTAACTCCTCTGTGTAGGGTTTAGGGTCAACTTAACAATTATATTTTCAGGATGATAATAGTACATGCTAAATTATTTCTGAGAAATGGCTTCCAAGACTAAATCTGGTCATAATTTTAGGTATTTTTAGAAAATCAGGTGAAGCGTGTTCAGTGACTGTTGAAGTGAAGACAGTGAGGGACTACACTGTCGGCTACTTGTAACCTATGTATTCTGTTATTGTTTTGTTTTTGAATTTGTTGTCTGGTTGGTTGGTGGTTTTTGTTCTGTTTTATTTTCTGTTTTTAGCATGGAATTGAACCTACAACTTTTCGCATGGTAGATAAGCATTCTGTCGAGAAGCCACAACCCAACAATAGTTCTTGTATTCTAAAAAGTAAGCTTAACTCAGAAATATGCCTCAAAGGTTCTTTAAGGAGTTAGAGCAACATGCACCAACGAGTATATGAACAACGCATTTGGACTTTGTATATTTTTTTTGAGGGGAACAAGGGTAAGAGGGTGGACCTGGAAGGAATAGGAAGCAAGTATGATTGGGGTGTATTGTATGAAATTCCCAAATAATTAATAAAAATATTATGTTTGGAGAAAACTAATTTCTAAAAAAAATAGATAAAAATTTTAAAAAGGAGTTAGGTCAAACAGACACATGCACTTCAACATGGAACAGCTTGTTTCAGAAGTGGACAACAGGATCCACTGGCTGATAGGTGATAAACGTTTGGAGTGCTGTGTAGAGAAAAGTATTATGGGCCATAATCATATTCTAGAAGAGAGAGGTTCTAGAAGAATGGGGAAGAATGAGCAATAGGCGCAGCTAGGCAAGGAAGAGGGAAGGCAATGCATGCTGTATGTTTCCTTCTCTGTTTATATTGCAGCTCAGCATCACCCAAGCTGCAGACCCTCTTTAAAGGCCTCTTAGAGAAAAGGGCAATGGCCGAGTCGCTCGCACTGGTGCAGTAAGGTAGAGGTCACACACACAAGAAGACAGTCCAGTGCCCCACATCTCCAGATCATTATGTATTGTGTTGCTTTCTCTAGGTAACCCCCAGATTAATTTGCAGCCTACGTTTTCCTTTTAGATGATGTGTGGAAGCTCCTGAATTTGATATGGAAAATATGTTCCTTTTTTTCTTTTTTTGCTGCATTGAAACAATATTTAGGCTGACACTATTTATAGCGCCCAAGAGACACTCTACTCTCAGTAACACCACACAGCACTTTTGTAACAAACACACCAGGCTCTTCTGTCATTGGAGAATGGCCACTAGGATTTCATCTGACACCCAAAGGGGTGAAATGTAGAATATTCTCATGACCTCAGAAAGAAGGGAGGAGACGAACTTACCACTTTCCATCAATTCCAGATTTTCTCTTAATTTGCACACATAAGCAAAACAAAGTTTCTTTTGCTTAGAACATGTTCAGGGGCTGTTTTCGAAGTATTGAATCAATATTCCATTTCTATTAGGTAGATAACCATTCTTATTGGTCACTATTAGTCCATTATATGGATATACCTTAACTTACCCACCCGCTCATCAGATGATAAAGACCCAGGCTCTTTCTAGTTTTGACTCATTACAAGTGATGCTTCTAAGAATACTTGTGTACACAGTTTTGGTCTATGTTCATTTATCTTTGTTATAAAACAGTCTTTTAAGAAAGAAATTGAAATAGGAGATCTATAGCCTGAATTTTCCATGCTCTGGGGAGAATAGAAGGATTCTGAAGACATGCGGTGCTTGAGAAGCAGTCAGAGTGCACCTGACAGAGGTCAATAGCCTTTGACCGATTCTTTGCTCTTTAGGACACATGTGCTCATACAAATCTCACTTATTACTTACACACATGCTTTCTATTTCTAGTTTGGTGAAAAATATATAGTTTCTCATACTGGTTTTACTTTTTAACTTCTTTGATGACTTGTGAATTAGGTTTTCTATGAGTCTCTTGGTAACTACTTTTCTCGTTTTAGTTATATGGAAATTTAACTCACTAAAACAAACACTTCAGTATATAATTCAGTGATTTTTAGAATTTTACAGCCATCACAAGGAATTCAGAACATTTCATCAGGCCATCTAGACGTTCCATGTGCATTAGCCGCATTCCCCACCCCACCCAACACCAGGATCAATCCCAGGAAACTGTCAGTTATGTTCTCTGTTTTGTAGATTCAATTATTCTGAGAATTTCATATAAATGGAATCAGACAACACATGGACTTTTGCATCTGATTTTTTTCTGCTTTTCATAGCGTTTTCAGTGTTTGCTTATGTTGTGTCATGTCCATATTTGATTCCCTTTTTATTGTGAGTACAATACTGAGGTGTGGCTATACTTCTATTTTCTCAACCATTGCTCAGATAACTTAGATTATTTCTACTTTGAAGCATTACAAATAATATTTCTTTTAAAAAGTTTGTGTGCAAAGGTTTATCTACATATTTTAATTTCCGTTGGATGCAGAATAGTGATTAGAACAGTTGAGACAGAAAGTGACTCTATGTTTAATCTTATGGGAAAACTGCCAGGCTATTTTCTGAGCCAACAGTACCATTTTAAAAACCAGTGCTGGAGGCCACTCTGGCCAGGGAGTCGGGTAGTCTATGCATATCTTCACCTCTTTCTCCACTGCCCCAAACCCAATCCCTCAATCCCGCCCCCCACCTCTGTAGCAGACCACAACTTTGGCCTTCTCTTCCTCCTGTCCCCATCACCCACAGATCACACAAATCTTCTCCTCTAACCTTCCTCCTCATCCTGTCAGCCCAGCCCCCAGCACTAGGGGCTTTATCTGGGAATCCATCAGCCAAGCCTGCCAGCCAAGCAAGTCAGCCAGCAAAGCAGGTAGGCAAGCCTCAGATCATCATTCTCCCTGCTCTTCTCCAAACCCAAAGTCTCTGTCTCACTCCCAGCTCTGTAGCAGACCACCTGTCATGGCCTTTCTCATTCTCTGCTCCATTCCCAGGAGACTGAACGGATCGCGGTGGAACATCCTGCTTTTCCTCTCCCTATGGCCCCCTCAGAGCCCCTTCCTAGCCCATCTGCATTCCTAAGAGGCATCACTCAATACCTAGAAAACATTGGGGTTTTACCCAGAACCCCCAATGGTCACACCTGTCAAGATCCCTAAAGAATTTCCTACCAGGCAACTACACTCCCCTAAGAACCAGAAACAGCAACAGAAAGCAAGGAACAAAACAACTGCCCAACAAAGACAGGGCCAGATAGCAGCACCTAGAATTACAGTCTTTCCAAACCCTGATGCCTAGATGCCAGTGTGAAATTCTAATCAATAATAGACAGGACAATATATCTGCACTAGAGTCCAGCAATCCTACCACAGTTGTCCCTGGGTATTGGACCATAGCTGAAGCACAAGGAAAAAACCTTAAGGAGCTTTTGTGAATATGATAGAAGTCCTTAAAGAGGAAATGAAGAAATCCCTTAAAGGAGTCAATGAAAACACAAACAAACAGGAAAAAAGGAAATGAAGAAAACAATTCAAGACCTGAAAGTGGAAATAGAATCCAAGTTAAGGGAAATCTAAAAATAAAAATTTTAGGAATTCAAATAGGAGCCTCAGAGGCAAGCCTTACCAACAAATATAAGAGATGAAAGGGAGAATCTTAGGCATTGAAGGCATGGTAGAAGACATATATATCTTTGTCATAGAAGATGTTAAAATTTTTA
>JAQHUG010000070.1:1214672-1239401 GCA_028555095.1 Dicrostonyx torquatus | reverse complement strand
CAAATCAAAACTACATTGAGACTTTTATCTTGCTCTAGTTAGAGATGCTATTATCAAGAATACAAAATAAATAAGTAAATGCTGGAGAGGACTCAGGCAGGAATGTAACTAGGTGTGCCCTCTAAAGCAATATAAAGATTCCTCAAAAGACTAGAGAAGGTTCACCATGTGACCCACCTATACCAGTCCTGGTTATTAAGGGCAGCATACAACAGTGAGATCTGCTTAGCTGTGTTTGTTAAGGCACTCTTCACAACAGCAGTTTACAGAATAAGTCTAGGTATTCACCAGTGAGTCAATAGACAAGGGGAAAGACATGTCACACACACACACACAATGGATTTTTCATCCATAAGGGTAAAAGTCATGCCATTGGTAGGAAATGTATGGCACTTCATGTCATTATGTTAAGTGAAATAAACCAGATGCAGAAAAGCAAAAGAAGGGAGGGGAGAAAAGAAACAACATGAAAATATACAGAGATCTATTGAGGAAGGGAGAGTACTAGAGGATGAATACAATCAAAATATGTAATGTGTATGAAAATATCACAAAGAAACCCACTGTTCTGTGTAAGTGACATGTATTAATCATAATAAGAAACTTTAATTTGTGTCAATGGCTGTGAAGAGGTAGGAGATAGACAAAAGCTGAAGAGGAAAATGGAGAAGGTCTTTGTGTGCCCAGTTGGGTAATGTGTTCAGATCCAAGAACATGATCAAGGGTTTCAGCCTAAGTTCTAAATACAGGAAAGCTGGAGACAGGGTTTTCCCTCATGAAGGGGTCATTTCTCCGGTGGATAAAGTCAAACACTCAGGTTTAAATTCACTGTCCTTGGGCTGCTGCCTAGAGGTAAAATACCAACATAACCAGAATGGCAAAATGAGAGGGTAAAGTTATATGAGACAGAGGAAATGCCTTTTTCTATCCATTAATTATGCATCATAGCCAAAGGCTAACTCTTCTAGGTAGAAACCTTAGAAATAGAATTATGTTGATCTAATTAAAAGTTTGTCTAGAACAGCTTCTAACTTTTAATTATACCTTAATATATTCATTTCCTAGAATTTGAATATTCATTGCTAGATGTTAATAAGAAGGCCTCTGAGGATGACTTTGTAAGAACCGCATAATTACTCCTTCTACTGCCTGAGTAATTCTTCAATCGTACTTCATTTGCGGGTTTTTATGCCATGCAAAATTCAAGCATGAGATAGTGAACTTTTACAGACAAATCTAATGAAATCATTAACTGGGAAGTAGTCATTTATATAAAGATCAAGAGTCTACAAGAATATAAAATTCAAATTAGCACTTAAAGTCTCCAGACTTTCAATTCTCTGATCTCACATTTGATGGGACGGTGAAGCAGAGGTGTAATTAGAAATCACTGTCATTCTCTCTTCTTAATGATAGGTCTCTTGCATAAATAAATTTAATCCAAAAGATGTTAATTAATGAATGATTTCACCATTCAAATTTTTCTTTTGAATTTTTCCTTTTGTTGAAAATAGAATTTTTTTCCTCACAAAATATATACCAATTATGGTTTCCCTCCCTCTACTCCTCTCAATTCCTTCCCACCTCCCCTCATCAGGATCCTTCCCTTTTATATCTCTAATTAGAAAACAAACAGGCTTCTAAGGGATAATAGTAAAATATAAAATAAGAAGATAAAATAAACACTAACACATTAGAATAAAATAAAACAAACAGGAGGAAGAGAGACCAAGAAGAGGCTCTGGAAACAGATATAGGTGTAGAGACTCACTCATTCACATGCTCAGGAATCCCATAAAAACATTAAACTGGAAGCCATAATATCTACAAAAAGGACCTGTAAGGCAAAATGAAATAAATAAATAAAAATAAAAAGTAAGTTGCGGGGAGGGGCCTGACAACATCATGATACAAAGAACCTCCAAAGATACCACTGAGTTCATCTTAAAGGACTTTGTTTCCCCAGTGTAAGTAAGTCCCTTGGAAAAAACTAAACCACTTTCATTTGCAAGCGATTATCCATTGGAGATGCTCCTGGGTTAGGGATGGATGTGTGCCCACTTCTTCTTTCAGCTCTGTTAGTGATTTCACTTCTATTGTTGTTATGGGGTTTTTTTGGTCTTGTTTTGTTTTTTTACAGACACATAAAAAAGTATAATAAAACAAGCCCAGAGTGAGAATAGACTAATAAAAACCAGTTCTGCGGTGTTGAACTGTAAGCATCTTTTGCTTTAGACAATGTCTGGAGTATTGGAATAAACAAGCAATCTTTTAAAACTTACTTTGGACAGAGCCTTTAATTTGACGAATCACCGTAGGTTTTTTTAATATATTTATTTATTTATTATGTATACAATATTCTATAGTATATATTCTATAGTATATATTCAGATAGTATATATGTCTGCAGGCCAGAAGAGGGCACCAGACCTCATTACAGATGGTTGCCGGGAATTGAACTCAGGACCTTTGGAAGAGCAAGCAGTGCTCTTAACCACTGAGCCATCTCTCCAGCCCCACCATAGGTTTTTTTACTCTGAACTTGTAGAGGATACTGACTCAGCTCCTGCTGACAGAGTCCTTGAGCTTTCCCTAGAGAAAAAGAGCATTCTTCACATGATGGGGGGTGGGGACCTCAGTAGGCATGGTGCTTGCTGTATGAGGACTGGAACCCAGGTTAAAAACTCTGGTAGGTAGTGTCTGCCTATAACCCCAGACGGAGGAGATGGAAGCGGTAGGTCTCTGGTCAGCCAGCTTACCATAGTTCCAGGAGCAGCAGGTTCCAGCAAGAGACCCTGTCTCAGATGACAAGATAGATGGCTCCTGAAGATTGATGCACGATTGGCCTCCTCATATGTACACTCACACATAAATTGTTTTTATATAATATGCAGTGTATGCTAGTACTTTCTCCTTTAGGGAAATCACAACAGATTTCCGTCCTTCAAAACAATGAATTCCGATCATCTCTGTATTTTCATCCCCAAACACTACATTCTTCCTGTTCTAGTTTGCTTTCTATTGCTCTGATAAGCATCATGGCCA
Source organism: Dicrostonyx torquatus (assembly GCA_028555095.1). Taxonomy (NCBI): domain Eukaryota; kingdom Metazoa; phylum Chordata; class Mammalia; order Rodentia; family Cricetidae; genus Dicrostonyx; species Dicrostonyx torquatus. Next base: position 1,236,356 of record JAQHUG010000070.1, on the reverse strand, counting down.
AAAAGCAGTTCAGATGGGAAAGGGTTTATTTCATCTTAAAACCCCCAGACTACACTTTGTCACTGAAGAGGAGTTAAGAAATCAAGGAAGGAACCCGGAAGCAGAACCATGGAGGAAGGCTGCTTGCTGGCTGCCTCCCCATGACTTTCTCCCAGTGCTTTCTTACATAGTTCAGGACCATCTCCCCAACAGTGGAGCTGCCCACAGTGGCCTGGTTTCCCCCATGTCAATCATTAACAAGAAGATACAAACTTGCCTTTGGGCCAATCTGATGGAGGCGTTTTCTCAATTAAGGTTCCCTCTTGCCAGATAACTTTAACTTGTGTCAAGTTGAGAAGGAGAAGGATGAAGAGGAGGAGGAGGAAAAGGAGAAGGGAAGGAAGGAAGGAAGGAAGGAAGGGAGGGAGGGAAAAAGTAACTAGCAAACCCCAAAGTGAAAATTTTGATGCATCAGTAGATAATTTTGTTTGACTGATCTATGATGCAATTTCCCTAAAGTTTTAAAATAGAAACTATCACATCACCTTCTAGTTAGTCTTTAAATTCTTTTAAAAAACAAATGCTTCTCCAAGTGTAGGCTATCTTGTTCAATTAGATCTTCAGAGAGGGTAATCATAAAAGTAAAACATAATTGAGGTTTTTTAAACCTTGATTTTAGTTTTACCCTCAAACCACAAATGTTCTAACTGGTTTAATTTTAATCTGATGCTGACAGGGGGAAGCAATGTTCAGTGAAATGAAAACACGGAGGGAAATTAATTTACTTTTTCTGTGGGTTTGTTTACAGGCAGTATCACAGATAGTAAAGCCAGCGCAGGTGTTGAACTCTAGAGTCATTAACTAGAAATATTTAAAATCTGAAATTTTTCTTGAGAAAGCAATTTAAAACTAGGAGGAGCAAAGTGGCCATCTGGTGATGGGAAAGAGCATTACAGATACTATTTTGCAGGAAGACCTAAAGATCATAAATATTAACAAAACCACAATGACTTGTAAAAACAAGCGAAAGTCCTCCGGTAAGAGGGAACTTTGAGAAAACGCCTCCATCAGTTTGGCCCAAAGGCAAGTCTGTAGGGTATCGTCTTATTTTTTGTCAGTTTACTACAAAATTCAGTAGAATGAAGGGCTCTAAACTGAGGAACCGCCCCTATCAAATTGTTCTGAGGTCATGTCTGTGGGATGTTGATAGGAGAGGGCTCAGCCCACTGTGGACAGCACCACCCTGAGCGTGTGGCTCTGAGCTGTATAGGAAAACAAGGTGAGCAGGCAATGGATTGTAAGCGATGGGTCAGCATTTCCCCGCAGTTACTGCTTCTGCTCCCGCTTGAGTCCCTCCCTGTCTATGCCCTAAAAGGACTGTGATCTGGCCATATTAGTCAAATAAGCCCTCCCCGCAAGTTGTGTTAGGCCACGGTGTTTAACCCTTGCAATAGACAGCAAACAGCGACATGCTCTGTCCAAAATAAGCCAAAGCCTAAACAATTATAAACTGCCCTGATAGTCAAATTTTCAGCATTAAAAAAGCTTTAAGGGTGGAGGGAGTAAGTGGAGGGATTGGGAAGAGGGAGAGGGAGTGGGAACTTGGATTGGGATGTATAATGAAAAAAGAAAAAGATAGCTTGTTTTCTTTTCAAATTTTTAAAAAAGCTTTTATTTAACCCAGTGTACCCCAAATATTTCAGCGTGACCAAAGTAAAAGTCATTAACAAAACCGTTTCCATTGCTTTTTTACATACTAGGTATTTAAGGTACAAAGTGTATTTACTGTATTACACACAATTTTGTTTGGGCTAACTCTAGTGGTGGACAGCGCGAATCTCAAGAACTTAGAGGGCTGACTGTAGATGATTTGGGTTGTTTTCTAAATTCATTGCTTTCTTAGTCAGTCTTTTACTCCCCCCCCCCCAATTTCTACTCTATTTTATAAATAATTATTGCCTCCTGAGCATTTTGGGAAACAAAAGACACTAGAAAACATGCCTGAGTTTTGGGTCTTTTGGAGAGAGTGGCATCGAGACTTTCCTCTGTCTGCCTGGTTCTTGAATTTGCTCTCTGGGGCTTACAAGGCTCCGGAGGCTGCAGAGGCGCGCCAACTGGGGCGGAGGTCACCAGCTGAGGGATAGGGCAGATCTAGGGGTCGTCTTTTGACGCCGTTGCTCCATGCCATGGTAATGATCAAGACCAGTTAATACTACTATCTTAGAGACTCCAACTGTCAAAAACTTTCACCTTGAAAATGCCTGGACCATATCCTCACCGGCTTGCCCACAAACTGTCACTCAGTCGTTGGAAGCAAAAAAGGTGAAAAGATACACCAGAGCCTAGCGACGGTCTCCCACCGCTTCCCCAGGAGGACTAGCGAGGCTATAGGGGTAGGGTCTTGAGGGGCGGGGAGCGAGTGTCTTCCCTGCCTATATTGATTGGTTGGAGATTATCACCACGTGATGCAGACAAGGATGCGGCTGATTTCCCCGCCCTCTTCATCCCCTTCGTGACCTAGAGGTCAGGGAAGGCGGAGAGCGGGTTTCCTAGGCAACCGCAGTGGGCGGTCAGTACACAGCAGGCCCGGGGCTGGAAAACGTGTGGTGTCAGCTGCACACAGGGATTGGGAGGTCGGAGTGCGCTCTGATCTGTCTCGGACAGCCCCGGAATCCACTCTCTCTGGAATAAGGTAGGTATCCGTCCGCCGGTGACCTCCAGGCATCCCTCCCTTGTAGGAAAGATCAGGGAGTTTGCTTTACTCAACACGTGGAGAAATCTACCAGCAGCACACAGGCCAAGGGACCTACGTAATGGTGCAATGGAGTTTTATAATAATATTGTGATAGTAGTTATAATAACAAAGAAATAATAATAATTTAGAGGAAGGCCCCAGCAAAAAGAAGAAAGGTGGGTACTGGACTGGAAGATTAGGGTGTTCCCTGGTCAACCTGATACTGATCATCCAGAGAAAGAAGGGTGTTTACATGGGCTATCAGTTGGATCCTGACCCCTTTATACTCAAGCGAGAAAACAGTTGGACCATATAGGGCTTCTGCTCTGCAGAAAAGTATGGTCTCCTTCAATAGATGCTGTCCCAGTTCTTCAGGCTGAGAGAAACAGTTTTTTTTTTTTACAAGCCAGTTGGTACTGTGTTCTGAAGTTTCATGCAGAACAATGTTCAACATTATTTGGATCTGTGGTGTGACAGTTAATTCGAACCATTTGGTAAATTACATCGGTCATCCACCGTGGGTCAGACATAGTTCCTGCCTTCGGTGAGCATGTCGGGACAAAAGGCCTACAAGTATCACAATACAGTGTGACAGACACTGCTGGCCACATGGCATGTGCTAGCCTAAGCCAGTCACATGGAAGAGAATGTTTATAATAAGACCAAAGAAAATTCAAGTCTTCGGAGAAGACGCGGTGTAATCTTAAAGATGCATGGTGTATAAAGTCAAGGAGATAAAACATTTCAGGGAGAGAAGAGGCGTATTCAGAAGTACAGCCGTGTCAGCCATCACAGGACACAGGCTGTGGCCAGTCCTGGAATGCTGGATTGCTATTTTAGTTGACCAGCCGTTTGAGAGATTGGTATGGCAGCCATAAACACCTTCCAAGAGGAGCAGCACAAGCAAATGTACACTTCAGGAGGCTGGCTGTCCCAGTAGTGAAAGGAATGGGGAAGATGGAAGTGACAGCAGGAAGGACATCCAGAGAAGGGGACGCAATGACAGTAAATGGAGAGGAAGCATGGACTTGATGACGAATGGTCCTGGGAAAAACATGGGGGTATTTCTCAAGTTTCCAACTTGGATGGAGAGGGGACAGTGGTGTCCTTTATCCCAAGAAAGCACTCATTAGGGTAAAGCACATTCGTTGGGAAGTAGGAGTACCGTTTGGTACACGCTGAATTGGCCATGCTTGTGACACATGCGCGTGGAGTTTTCCACAGGGACTTTGGATTTCTTGCAGAGGAAGGAGGAAGAGAAAGATGAGTAACTTCTACAAAGAATGAAGATGTTAATGCAAACTAACAAGCATGGGGCTAGGGAGACAGTTTAGACAGTTGAGTGCTTCCTGGGGAAGCAAGAGCACCTGAGTTCCAGCCCAGAGCCATGGAAAGAAAACATTGCATTTAACTCCAGCCCCAGGGAGGCAAGCCAAGTCCTGGGGCTCCCTGATCAGCTAGCCTAGCCTAACAGGTGAGCTCCCATCAAAGTAGGAGACACTCTCAAAAGAAGCTCAAGCCAGATGACCCCAGAGGGTTGGCTCCTGAGGTTGTCCTCTGGCCTCCCCATTTACAGCATGCACCAGCATTTCTACCTGCACATGCACACTCAGAGAGGGAGGGCCGGAGGGCGGGCATAGGAAGAAACCAAGGAGAAAACTTGAAGAGTCATCAACATTGCTCAGTGCTTTCAGCACGGCTCAATGTCACCTCAAGGTCAAGTTGCGAACCACACATGCCCTCTGTCTTTGACAACGTGAAGGTTGTTATTGGTCTTGCTTAACAGTAGCAGCTGTGGTGGATTGAAGTGTTTTATTTCACAACACAGTGGGCCAACGGCTGCATGGAGGCGGTGAATTGTTGCTACTGATTGTCCAGAAAGTTCCTTGTGAAAGCGTCAAAAATAGCTCTTCATTTAAAAAAAAAAAAAGCAAGATAGAAAGGACTTTTCTAAATAGAAAGACCTGGTACTCACACACAGAGGAAAGGAGACTATGGAAAGAAAGATGGAGGACGGATAGAGCAATGCTCTAACAGAGGCAGAAAAGGGTGGAGCCGTGCCCAGAGAAAGAGCTGCATTTCAGACAAAATGAAGGTTATTTATTTATTTATCCATGCAATTATTTATTGTGTGTGATACGTGCGCACTAGTATTGGGGCTATGCACATGCACAAAGGAGTGTGTAGAACCTGGAGACAGCTAATGTGTGGAGACACAGCGGAGTGTCTTCCTCAATTGCTCTCCACCTTATTCTTTTAGATAAACCTGGAACTAAATTGTCTGACCTGGCAAACCTTCCCCACTCCCACCCCCCACCCCATAGCTTCTTGGGGTCTCTCTGCCTCTATTCCCAGATGGGATGTCCAGTTTTTACATGGGTGCTGTAATCCAGCCTCAGGTCTTCATGCTTGCGCGGTAGACATAAAGGCTTTACCCAGTGAGCCACCTCCTCAGCCCCAAAATAAATATTTCCACTGAGTCAAAAGTCCTAAGGGAAAGACCGTGTCTTTAAGGAGAAAGGAGATGGAAGGGAGTACATCCTAAGACAGCCCGTCTTCTGTGACAATGAGGACAAGGACAAGTTCATCTGGCAGGAGATGGGAAGGAGACAGGGAGAGGAGATGAAAGTGGAAGGGAAGAAAGAAGGGAGGGAAGGAAAATCTTGAAAGGGGCGGTGAGCATTAGAATACTATCGCGAATCCCAGGATTTCGTCTTTAATCTTCCTCAGGAAAGGAAGCTAATTAGAAACACACAAACAGTCCCCTCTGTAATTGGGGCACAGCTTCTCGTAGTTCAGAAGTAGTTGGAATTTTCAATGTTTTTTGTCTTGTCAGTTAACTACTGAGTTTGAATAGAATTATTTTGCCCAGATAGGGGCAGCGATGAAGACAGAATAATGTGGAGTTGAGGAATAATTCACATGTTTGCATACCCAGAAAAATGTAGTTCTCTTGACTAATGCGGAGACAGGTTTTGTTTCTAGAAGACTCGGCACTGTGAAGGTGAACACCCTCCTATGTTAATTTTTGTAATGTACTATCAAATCAAAATGCCAGCTGGACTTTTAAAAATCTTTTTTTGAGATTTAATTTTTAATATTAATTATTTATATGGGTACAGACAAGGTTGCAGATCCTTACAGAGGCCAGAGGGATGGGATCTGTGAAGCAGGGGCAGTTCTTAGCCCCCTCTGTGGGTGCTCTGGAGAACAGCAAGTGCCCTTAGCCTCCAACCATTGCTCCCAGCCCACACAGTTTCCCAAGCAACAACAACAAAATCTTGAGTCTTAGACATAAGAAATGAATGTGAAAGACTAACCAAGAAACATAACAAAGAGAAAGGGATTGTGTTCATCTCTTTTCTATTGCAATGGCTGAGGCAACTATAGAAGTAGAAGAAAGGGTTACTCTGGGCTTGTGATCTCAGAGGCTTAAGAGTCTACATTAGGGTTCTCTAGAGGAAAGAACTAGTGTGTGTGTGCGTGTCTGTCTGTCTGTCTCTTTTCTCTGTGTGTGTCTGTCTCTTTCTGTGTGTGTGTCTATCTGTCTGTCTCTTTCTCTGTGTGTGTGTCTCTGTGTCTGTCTCTGTGTGTCTGTGTGTCTCTGTCTGACTCTCTGTGTCTGTCTCTGTCTGTCTGTCTGTCTCTCTCTCTCGTGTGTGTGTGTGTGTGTGTGTGTGTGTGTGTGTAAAGGGAAATTATTAGAATGACTAAAATGACTATAGGCTGTTGGTGTGGCCTGGCTAGTCTAAAAACGGTTGTCTCTGACTGGAGACAAGCCTGGATGTCTCAGCTAGTCTTCAGTCTGTGTTGGAATCCTGAGGCAGTAGGGTTCTAATACAAGTAAAGCAATGTCTCAGCAGCAGGGTAAGTGGACTTGCCCCTGAGAATGAGAGCAAGCAGGCAAAAAGCAGACCCTTCCTTCTTCCATGCCTTTGTATGTGGGCTGCCACCAGAAGGTGTGGCCCAGAATCCAGATGGGTCTTCCTGCCTCAAATGATCTGATCAAGACAAGAATCCCTCACAGGTGGGTCCAGATGCTTGGATCATAGTTGACTCCAGATGCAAGTCAAGTTAACAACCAGTATTAGCCATCACAGAGCGAGTCACAGTGTTGATGTTCATTGGAGGAGACCAGGCTTTTTTCAATATCAACACAGCTAATGGCTCTGTGACTCCCAAAATCCCATGTCTTGATGTCCAAAAATCCAAGTTCTCAGACAGGGCCTATTAGGCAGCAAGGGTGCTGGCCCTAACACACTCCACCGACTGAAGGTGCCAACAGTCTCCGTTTTCTTCAGTGTGTGGTCCATCACACCCTTCTGCCCTGTCCTGCAAATATGCCAAGCATATTCTCACCTCTGCCTGGATGCATGTGATCCAAATTCCTTCCTGGCTTACCTTACGTAATTAGGTCTTTGCTCAAATCCCACCATATCAGAAGCTGGCTTCTCTTTCCCCTCCTCAGCCATTTTTCTTGTGCCTCTTAGATCCTCGATGTATAAGTTAGTGACTGTGTAAATGGCTTGGGATAATTCTGGTTGCTTTCCGCTCTATGGCACTAGCTAGGGTCTCTCCTCTCCTTGGCTCAGTGCCTTAGTCCATTTCATGTTACTGTAACAAAATATCCAGAGCCAAGCAGAAACAATAGGCATTTGTTGTCTGTGCCTCTGTGTGCTGGGAAGTCCAAGCTCAAGGGTATCTGGTGAGATCTTCACATGGCACGAGGTGGAAGAGGAAATGGGGACCAGACTCCTCCATCGGGCTGTGATTAGAGCCCTGGGTCATTCTGGAGGGAACACACCCTCTTAAACTCCGAAAGATTTTATCTTTTAATGACACTAAGTTGGCGACACCTGAACCTTGGAGGGCTCTTGTCCAAGCCACAGCTTCATCATAGAAGGACAGTGTCCTCAGTCCGCAAAGCCTGAGTGCACATACCGACAGCTGTACGCGGCTGCGAGCGCTGCTGAACTGCACTGAGAAGGCTCTGTAGCTCCTTTTACCAACAGTTGCTGCTCTGAGTTTCAAAATGGCTTTAAAATAGCGTATTGAAACTTCTCTTGCTGGTGTCTTGAATTTTGGCATGGTTTGTACAAGCAACTTTTCTCCTAATTTGATGTCTGCTCATCAGTCTTCCTAGTGGCCGGTCTTTCCCTGCACGGGTATACATTTCTCTGTTCTTGCTGTAGGCCTTCTGGTTGTAATCAGGGAGCAAAGGTATGTAAACAGAGGATTCAAATCGCCGCTTTGTTAGAATCTTAATTTGTGTAAGTTCCTGAATATGGATATAAACATGATTGGATGAGGGTTCTTATTAAAATGTAAGTATAACTTTATTCAAGTAGACATATGTGCAGTTATCACAGATTCTTCTCCAGCACCTTTATCCGTGTCCCCAAAGCTCCTCTTTTGCTTCCTGCTCCTCCCGATGAAGGAGTCTGGTCCCCATTACCTGTGACTGAACCATTGTTATTCAGGTTTCTGACGCCAGAGTTTATTTCCAATTTGCACATGACTTAATACAGAAACATATGGTCATCATACGTTTACATTTTCTTTTGCTTCAGATTGTGCCTGTGAAAGTCATCAACATCGCATATAAAACAGCTGTCTGTCATTTTACCCCTGTGGGTAAACACAACAGAAATGTTGAACTTTGTCCCACATGATAAACACTCAGAGAAGCATTTACATTATTGGACCTCAGTGAGAAGCAGTCCAGATATGCACCAACAGCACAATAAGTTAAAAGACAATTAGACACTCATACTCTATAATAGTAAACATTTTTGAAAAAATGACAGTTTTCTTTCTTTTTCCTTTTTGCCTCTATCTTTGTCTTACCTTCTATTCTTAATCTATTCTCATCAGCATTCATCAACACTCATGCTAATGACTTAAAATGTTTATTTCCACATTTTTCTCTTTACATAATTGTAAGCCCCTTGAGCCACACTAGTGACCAGGACCCTCCTCCCGAAGACCTCTAACTGCCAGGTTCCACCCACAGAACACTCTAACTGCCCTAACTGCTGGACCCTGCCTCCACCAATCTCTGGACAGGAAATCCCACCGATCTCCATCCTGGAAAGCTCCACCCTGAAAAGTTCCACCCCCTTCCTAAGGACCTCTATATAAGCCCTGTAACCTATTCAGTTTGATGCTGTTTTTAACTCGAGTGGAGACAGCCACCCTCCTGGATTTTTCCCTCCCAATAAATCTCTTGTGTGAGGTTTATTGTGTGGTGAGACGTTGTGATATTCCTTGGCTCCAGGCTGCCAGGATGCCTTTCTGTCAGAACTGTATATGCACACATTTATCTACAGATGTACACTTCCAGGAAGGAGTTAGGGCAAATGAAATTATACAGTGCTTCCCACATTTTGTCATATCATTGTATTAAAAACAAGATTCCTCCACTTTTTAGTATATGCATTACATAACGAAAATATTTAAAATTATGAACATTTAATTAAGTTTGTATTAAAGCCATTTAGATATTAATTGGTTCATATCAACCGTGGCAAAAGAGAAATCAGTTAACTCATTTTAATGAGTATTTATTACCATGCCATATAAGCCTTAATAATTCTTTTTAATATCTATTCTTGTTTGTTTGTTTTCAAGACAGGGTTTCTCTGTGTAACAGTTCTGGCTGTTCTGGAACTCACTTTGTAGACCAGGTTGGCCTTGAACTCACTGAGATCTGGCTACCTTTGCACCCCAAGTGCTGGGATTAAAGGCATGTGCCACCACTTCCCGGCTATTTTTATATATAGAAATCACCTAGATCTTAGGTATGTAATTTCATTTTCCCAGTGCAAATGAAACTCTTTATCTAGCATATAGATCAAAAACTCTTATCTATCCACTCTCAAGGGGTCCTTCTGTAGATTAGTGAAGTGGGTTTAGCTTGGGGCACCATAGCCTGATAAGAAATCAAAGCTACAGTCTGTGTAGGAGAAAAAAGCGAGAAGATCCGAAGATGATTCAGAGTCTTGGGGAAAGGTGAAAGATGGCTTCTTCAAGTACTTTGAAGGTTTATTGTTTAGAAGAAAGGCTATATTTGGACCAAATAAAATAGAAAGGGATGTGGAGAGACAAAATTAAGTTCAGAATGCTAAAAATGTTTGTAAATGGATACTTTCGAGATGGAAGGAGGTCTACATGGACACCTGGAAATGCATTAAGGCGATGCCGCACTGTACCATGACTCTAGGGCTAATCTCAATCTTCCATTTGTTTAATAGATATATGACTATGACAATTGTTTCTTAATGGAAGATGATTGAAAGTGGAAACTTAAATCGAAGTGAAATTGTTAAAGAACTGGTAAGTCCAAGTCCGGTTTCTTTTCAACAGTATTTGCAAGAATGTTAAGTAGAACATTTGACACTCCTTCATGGGGCTCTGAGGATTGACAGGGAGGATACTCCTTCTCTCCTATGACTTTTGGAAGCACAGAAATTATGGATGTGATCCAGCTTCTCTTTTGTGGGAGTACAAGAATGGTTTAATGGGCAGTTTATAGTTTCTGATGTCAAAAGACAATTTCTTAACTATTTCGACAGATAATAATTGAAATTCTTTCTTTTAAAACAGTGTTTGTGCAATGGTTTATCTCATGAGATGGTTGGACAAGAAGGATCAGATACTTCCAAACTGGAGATGTTTTTCTCAGGGTATCCCCGAATAGTTGGATTATCATTGTTTCCTAACTTATCGAGTCTCACAATTGTTGCTCAAGATATAAAGGAGATTTCGGGATTGGAGACTTGCTTACAACTTAAAGAACTTTGGATTGCTGAATGCTGCATAGACGTAAGTTTAAACAGACAAAGTGCATCTTAGGCTTTGGAAAAATAATTCCTTAAAATATGTGCAACATGTATGGATCAAAACTGATAAATGGGCAAAGATGAAAATGTGTACAAAGTGGAAGCAGGAATAAGGAATCCAAACATAGATATGCTATTTTTTGTTGAACATATCAAATCAGATCATTGCCAGAATTGTTAATTAATAAAATTGCTTCCATTAGGCACTGAATGGTTAGACATGTATTTAAGAAAGCAACAATACGGGGCTGGAGAGATGGCTCAGAGGTTAAGAGCATTGCCTGCTCTTCCAAAGGTCCTGAGTTCAATTCCCAGCAACCACATGGTGGCTCACAACCATCTGTAATAGGGTCTGGTGCCCTCTTCTGGACTGTAGGCATACACAGAGAGAGAATATTGTATACATAATAAATAAATAAATAAATATTAAAAAAAGAAAGCAACAATACAAGATGCAACATGAGCAATAGAAACATGCACACCTTTTAACTCAGAAATCCCTTGCCTAAGAATTGTATCCTAGAAAAGCAATTCAGCAGCAGAGAATAGTTACACGCGTGGAAGTATTTGTTACAGCATTTTCACAACAGGTGCAATCCTTAAATGTGAACATTCTGCACATAGAGTGATTTTAGAGAAAACTACTATGAATTTCATAAAATATTTTGTAATTGTTGAATACACTTTGAAAAATTATGAAAATGCATAAAAACGGTCTTGAGCAAAAAGAAAACCGCCCATAAAATCAGATATCTATGATTTTATTTATATAAAGTTGATGTCGTTGACTAAAACTTAAAGTCTACAAAATTAAATATTTTGTACTTAGGCAGAGAAATTATATGTTTACTTCAAAGTTTTAGTTAATTTTTTTGGGTATTGATATTGTAATAAAGTGGTATTTAAAAGAAAAAAGACATGAGTTAATGACAAAATAAATAACACTCTTCAATCTCCTTTTCAACAGAAAATTGAAGGCCTTCAAGAATGTAGAAATTTGGAAAAATTATATTTATATTACAATAAAATTTCCAAAATACAAAATCTAGAGAAATTAATAAGATTGGAAGTCCTTTGGCTGAACCACAATATGATAAGAACTATTGAGGTGAGGTCATTTCGATAATTCGCATGTCATACCAATTTACTGGCATTTAAACCACCATGTCTAGGTAATTTAGTGTTAAGGGTCAAAATATGTATAAATAGCACAGTTATTGTTGTCAAAAAGAATTGGGGGCATGCTAAAGAGAGATGGCTCAGTGGTTCCCAACACCCACATGGCAGCTCACAAGTGTCTGTAACTCCAGTTCCAGGGCACCTAACACCCTCTACTGCTCTCTGTGGACACCAGGCACACACAGAGTGCACAGACATACAAGCAGGCAAAACTCTCATACATGATTTATTTTCATGAAGTAAAAAAGAAGAACTACCGTGTAGGTTGCATTTTATAAGGAACCATTCATTGTCTCTATTGTCCACAACCTGCCTGAGAAGTAAGGTGACATTTGGAGTTAGAAGGCTCTCAGACGGGAGCCTTAGAGAAGCTGCATGGCTTGCCTGGAATCATTAAGAAGCTGTGAGATACGGTGTTTCTCCACTCACTCCGCTTTTCTTACCCTCCACTCCTTTCTGTTCCTTCTTAAAATTCTCTCCAGGTTCCATTAAAGTGAGACAGGGTGACTTAATTGTACTCCTTTTCCTCTGGGCCCGTGAAGCCCACATTATCTACTGCTAGAACACCCAAGGAAATAACCAGGGTGATCAGAATTAGGAATTTCTAAAGTTGCGTGTTGTCTACACTTGCAGGGCTTAGAGACTCTGAAGAATTTAAATGACCTCAACCTCGCGGGAAACCTGATAAGCAGCATTGGTACGTACTGTTTCCTCCGGAATCCGGACTAGTGCGTTTTAAAAGTGTGCGCTTAGAGTTGTTCCTTTTAGGCTTTACGTCGTTGAAAAGCACTTTCACTTCTGCATCTTAGATGGAGCTGTGAAGATCTTTAAAACCGCGACTGCTCCTTTGAGAGTCTCTCCTGAAGTGTTTTGATCAGACTTACACGCACCCAACTCTTCCCCAGTCCACCTCCACTTCCCTGCCTATTTTGAAAACTGTGGTTCAAATGCATAACTGCCAGTCACTAATAGCTATCGCTGATTATACAGTGGTATCATGAATCCTGTTGATATGCAGGAAGTGATGGCCATTAATAACCCACAAGTATGCCAGGATATATAATAAAGTTGGAACAAGAAACTTAATTGTTGTTGCGATGTTGAGGATTGAACTTGGGGCCCTGGGCATGTCAGGCAGACACTCTGCCACTGAGCTATATCTCCATCCCTAATGGTTTTTTAATTTTGTTTTTAAATTAAAGGTCGATGTCTTGATCCCAATGACCAACTGGAAAAACTAAACCTTTCTGGAAACCAAATTACTTCTTTCAAGGTGTGTTCAACTAAATGACTGGTTTCTGGTTATCAACCTGAGTTACAAGCTGTATAGACCAGAAAATACACCAAACAATTCTCCTTCAAGAGTAACATCATATGTTTACATTACAATTCATAACAGTAGCAAAATTACAGTTATGAAGCGGCAATGAAATAATTTTATGGTTGGGGAGTCACCACAACATGAGGAACTGTATTAAGGGTCACAGCATTAGGAAGGGTGAGAACCACTGCTTGATGGAGTTTGAGAAGCATCTGTTCATTTAGTCATAATGACTGGATTCTTTTAGAACTAAAAAACAGCCGCTTAGCCAGATGGTAGGGTGTGACTTTCTCTTGAGTTTCTCCTAGGCTTTCTACATCTATTTCGTTTGGGGGTTCATCCTCTAATAACATCTGAAAAAGTGGACTGCCCCTTCTTAGCCCTGGGGTCTCTTCCTCGTTTATGTCTATATTCACTCTTTAGATAATCCCACTGTGCCTTATGACTGTAAATACAGCTAATTTAATTACTGCTAAAATGATCCCTCTGCTTACTCTGACCACTTCTCTGAACTGCAGACCTCCCTTGACCAACTTCAAATTCATGTCTGCTCCCCAAACCTTCTTTCCCTGCAGACATCTCTGATTCTCTGAATGGTATTTCCACTCTTCCAGTTAAGTAAGCAAAAATCTTTATAGCCCTGTTTTACTCCTATTATTTCTTCATATCCTACCCTCAATCCATGAGCAAATCCTGTTAGTGACCAGTTGGACTATGACCAGAGTCTTACTGCCTGGACCACTGTCAACTCTGGTTGCCAATCTGCAATACTGAGAGGAGACCTTAAAGTGCAAATTCTTACAATTATCCATATTTTTTATTTATTTTTGTGGGTGCATGCATGAGTGCCATGGCACACGCGTGGAGACAGAGGACAATTTTCAGGAGGATGCAATTCCCTCATTCGACCCTGTGGGTCCTGGGGCTCAGATTCAGGCTCTCAGACTCGGCAGTAGGTGCCCTTACCTGCTGCACCACCTCGCCAACCCCTTTTCTTTTCTCTAGTCTCAGTCTGTTTTCCTTTGAAATACGGTTTACTAAATCTCCCATGTCAAGCCTTTCCCTTGCTTTCTTATCTTTCTTGTTCACAACACAATTCTGACAATGTGAGATTGAAGGCACATACTCAAGCCCACCTGATGAAAGTATCAGAGAAAGGGGAGTACGGAATAGTTTTGAATCCCCCAATGTAAATAGTTACTCTTTAACTCAGAAAAAAACAAAGGGGTATTGCAAAGCCGCAGAATGAGTACATTAAAAAGAAAGTTGAGTAAAATACTACCTGATTAGTCAAAGTACAAAGACATTAATCAATAGGAAAGAGTAGCAACATTTTAACAGGCATTGGAGGACGTTCTTCTGGGCCATGGCAATGGACAATCTAGGAGGGGGAGATGAATATTCATAAGGCCGTGGAAATAAGGAATCACGGATCTATTTCAGTAACGCTGGCATTGGCACTTGGCTCAAATACAGGGCACACACGAGAGCACCAAGAGCTGAGATTAAAGGGCTAGTTAGAGCTCCAGTGGGGACTGTGTTTGACAGACAACACACAGCTGTTACTGCTTCCCAGCAAGGCGCTATTATCACATGATCACACATCACTCTAGGGAATCGTAGAGTTAGTCGTTTTTGGCTTGGAGCAGCAGCTGGTACACAGAAACTGCGTAACTGTGTAGCCCGCCGTCTACAGCAAATGCTGATCTTTTCTTCTAGAGTTTAGCATGCGTTTTCACTGGCGAGAAACAGCCATCTAAGTCACTTAACAGGCCTACGTAGGTGTTCAGTTAGAATGTGTTGCGTGAGATTGTGGGTGATCTTGTGTGCTAAAACACCCCCTTCCAGCGTGAGTATTCATAACTGATTGAACATTGTCACTGATGTTTTAGGACCTTACTAACTTGACCAGGCTGCCTCGCTTAAAGGATTTATCTCTGAATGACCCTCAGTATAAAACTAACCCGGTGTGCCAGCTGTGCAATTACTCCACTCACGTGTTGTACCACTTGCCTTCTCTTCAACGACTCGACACGTTCGATGTATCCGCAAAGCAAATCAAGGAACTAGCCGATGTAAGTGTGTTCACAGTCAGGTATCTGGGACGCAAGGACGCCTGGCTAACGGCTTTTCTCTGCCTGGGTCCCCACACGTGATTGGTCGTACCATACAGTCAGTTCTGATGCCCTGTCTGCTCTTGCCCCCAAGAGCAGGATGTTTCTCCTGAAAGTACACAGAGGACAACATTAATGCTGGAATTCAACAGTTGTACTAAAACTGGAAAACACGTGTCTGTTGGAAATAGAATTTTTGATACATGATTATTAAAATTATTTTAGGACAAATTAAATATAGTATTTTTAACTCTTTTTCCCTGCATGGAAGAAATCTAAGTTAAATTTGAATTTCATACAAATAGTAAAAAATGTCTTGGTGTAACTCAATAAGTACAAATAAGTACAACAATACCTTGTTGCTTATTTGAAATTTAACTTAGCATCTGCTATTTTATCTGGCAAAATAAACTACTTACTCCTCAACACATGATGCTGTATTAAATTTAAAAATTTGTTTGAAAACCTTTTGTTCTTGATGACGCAAATATATTTGTTTTGGCTTTTCCACTTACCCCAAATGTTCAAAATAGCAAGAAACATAATTTCCCAGTTGTCTTTTGTTTCCTCCTTCCTTCCTTCCTTCATTAAGGTGTGTGTGTGCATGTGTGTGTGTGCGTATGAGAGAGAGTGTTTGTGTGTGGTGATGTGTATGCTTGTGTGCACACATGTATGTGTGGGTGTACTCACCTGTGTGTGTTCATATGGAGGTCAAAGGTGGATGTCAAGTGTTTTGCTTTAAGATTCTCCACCTTATTTTTCAAGAGGGGGTCTCTCACTGAACTGATCCTCTTAGGTAGATGGCCTGGTCAGTTCTTTTTGACTAATCTAATTCTCAGGCATCATTAGCTTGTATAGTTCATAATGGGCTATTTAATCAATTTGTTATTGTTAGCTGATTAA
Source organism: Dicrostonyx torquatus (assembly GCA_028555095.1). NCBI lineage: Eukaryota > Metazoa > Chordata > Mammalia > Rodentia > Cricetidae > Dicrostonyx > Dicrostonyx torquatus. The sequence goes on along the minus strand of JAQHUG010000070.1, from coordinate 1,220,285 downwards.
TAACTGGATGGTATACTGGCATGAAATTTAAAGTTTGAGATAATTGCATTAGACTGATAATTTAATAATAGACTCAGTCTGAAGATAGTTCAGCTAGAGCATTATTTTGCAGACCGGGGGTACGGTAAATCTTTTTTGTCAGAGTTTTTAAAAAGGGAATTATACTCGAGTTTGCATTTGCTTTTAACCCCTTTTAATTTGCTTGCTTTCCCTGAATTAATAAACTAGGAATAGTGGTTTAATATTTGCTCCAGTCCCATGTCCTATTAGCTAAATACACTGTCTTATAAATTAAATTATGTCTGCGATTTCTTTCTTGGAAATTCTGGAAATAGGTGTGAATATTCCACATATTCACATATTAAACACAAAGATGCTCTTTGAGATTTTATGTCTTATGTATTAAGTTAAATCCCGTGAGCGTCATTGCATCTGCTGTTACCGTCAGCATTTCTCATGGCGCTAGCCAACTTTCGAATTCATAAAGGGCTTGCAATGCTCTTACAGGACCACTGGTAGCTATGTCTTGGGTCGCAATTGCTGTGGCCCAAAGCTGTTGAGGAGGAGTTTACTTCAGCCTACTCATCCATCATACAGAGAAGTCAAGGCTGAAACTCAAGGCAGGAGCCTGGGGCTGGAGTTGACAGAAGAGCACTGCTTATTGGCTTGCTCCTCATGGCTTGCTCTGCCCACTTCCTTATGGAACCCAGGACCACTGTGCACAGTGAGCTGGGCCCTCCCCATGTCAATCATCAATCAAAACAAATGTGTCCCAGGTTAATCTGGTGGGGCATTTTCTCAGTTGAAGTTCCCTCTCCCAAAATGACTCTAGCTTATGTCAAGTTGACATACACCTAGCCAGCACAGCTATCTGTAATTTGTTTTATCTTATCCTACGCTATTTGCTCTCTTGCCTTCAGACCACAGCGATGAAGAAAATAATGTATTATAACATGCGAATAAAAACTGTTCAGAGACATCTGAATGAAGAGCTTGAGAAACTGAATGACAAAAAGTGCAAGTTGCAGAAGCTACCAGAAGAACGGATAAAATTACTCAACTTTGCAATAAAAAATGTAAGATTTAATCATGTAAAATTCTAGTGGCTACTAATAATAATAGAAAAATTATCAGACAAAATAGTAAATTCTTAACTCCCCCCATCTGCCACCCTCTGTGTGTGTGTATATGTGTGTGTGTATATGTGTGTGTGTGTGTGTGTGTGTGTGTGTGTGTGTGAGAGAGAGAGAGAGAGAGAGAGAGAGAGAGAGAGAGAGAGAGAGAGAGAGAAAACTGAAGATCAAGTTTGCCATTTTTCACATTTTGGAACATTTAAATGAATTCTACCATCTGAGCATCCCTTATCAAAATATCTAGAATATGTCCAAAGTTGAGTGCACTTCAAATTTCAGTTCAAGAGTATTCAGCTATATTAATTAAAATCCGTAAGCAAGAAAATGAATGTATGTTATATAAACTGCACACATTTTTAAATCTGTAACTTTATTTTAGCAGCCAGTTATAGCTATTTAAGTGAAGATATAGTCAACTGGCAGATTTCTTGTTATAAACTTTGTGTATTATAGTTTATCTTTAAATCCTACAAGAGTTTTATTTGCCTTTGACCCAAACTTTACAGGGGTGATCCAAAGGCTAAGTAATCAAGATAATTAATACTCAAAGCAATATTTCAAATATCTCAATTAATACCAAAAAGCCTACTATGAATGACAAACCCCAAAATCTGATACAAAGTGTGATTGTTTTGCTAGTCAGATACCAAAACAAAAGGCAAACTTAATCTCCCCTTTGTGTGTTTTCTATGGTTTATATCTCTCCACACCCAGTTGAAAAAACATTGAAAAGTAAATATGTTTTTAAAAATTACATTATTTGAAGTTTAAGGTTGTATTCACACCTAATCCATCACGGGCTCTAACTCCCCTTTTGCTTTAATGTGCTTGCTTTCAGTTAAGAGACTCCCAAGCCTCCTCTTTCAAACCATCGCTTGTTCAGCAGATGGACTTGCCCCAAGGTTGAAGTCACCCTTTGACTTTTATAAAGCCTCAACCACCTATCACCCACATTCCCACTCTGACCATCTACGCTGACTAATAAATCTAACACAAAATGTCTATCTGGATGGAGGCTTTGCCTCAGTAATGCTTTATTTTTAACTTGCTCTCTGCTATGTTGTTTTCAACAGTTAGAACGGGAATTAGCTGAACTCAAGGGGCCTTGTAAACGACAAAATGATGATGCACCAGAGGCTGAGAAACCCAGGAACAGTGAGACTGCCGCACAAGAGTCAGGTCGGCAGCAGAAGATTCTCACCAAACTGAGCGCCCTGGATGAAAGGGTCACATTCTGGAAGAAGAAACTCAATGAGTACGTTTGGTGAACTATCTGCTCCTTCAGATTGAAAACATGAAAGAATAACTACTTGGGGGCTCAAATAGTATAAGAGTTGAGCTCAGTTCCCTCAAGAAATGGGAGACTAACAAACCATGAACTGTGTGGGCACTTGGGTGCTTAGGGCACCCACCCATTCAAAGCTGTGCTCTGGCTCAGGCCATTTTCAGTTTAGCACAGTGAGCGTCCTCCATACAGCTTGGTGCCACGGGTCTGCTTCTGTCTGCAAACTGAAAAACAGCTCTACTTAGTTCAGAAACTCAGCAAGCAGACAAGATGCAGCAAGGCACACCCACAGCCCTTGCTTGGTTCAACTGCTCTTTCATTCACTGGAACGTTGAGTAAATAAGTTGATTGGGCCCTGTACTGATATTAACAACAGGATTGCAACATTGGAGGTAGGGGGTTACTCCATGCCAAGTGACCCTCAAACTAGCCATTTAGACATAAGGGCTGTTGTATTGTCATGACACTGAGGATATTGTGGTATTAGAAGACAAAATGGTCTGCCTAGGATTTGGCAGTCCTGTTCTTAGTTCCAAGAAGTCTTCTTAACTTTTCATACTCTGAGTAAGAGTAACAAAATCTGTGGTGATTTTCACTGGCAGAAACAGAATATCTTGTTCCTTGTTTACCATTAACCTTACTCACTCACTGAAAATAAAAAATAACTGATATAAAAATACATGTTGCATTACATAAATTAACTGAATACATGTTACAGTCCATGAACAAATTGAATACATGTTGCAGTCCATGAACAAAGTGAATACATGTTGCAGTACATGAACAAAGTGAATACATGTTACAATACTTGAGCGAACTGGATACATGTTACGGTACATGAACAAACTGCTGTACATTCATGCTATGAGTTTTCATATCGTATGGATATCTGCATGTGTATTTTGTCTCTGGCAGAATTGAAGCAATTTACCATTCTGAAGTAAGACAAAAGAAGAAAAGCCATGGCTTACTGACCCCGTTTTTGCTAACCGAATTGGAGACTGTGGGGAATATCCACTTTGAAGAAGGCACCCAAGCTGATGACTGGTAAATCCGAACTTTAAGTATAGCTTGAAAGATAATTATATCTAGGGTCCTAGCCAGATGATCAACTTATAGAGTGTCTCACTCCAAAACAGTTTTTATCAAAATATTCATTTGTTAAAAATTTGCTTCTCCATGTTTCCCATCTGCACATTTGCTCAACTGCTTTACTGTAATGAGCCAAGCTCTGAACACCTCAACAGGGTCACGCTGTCTGCATTTTTTTTCATAGCAAGACCGCAGAAAACGGTTTATGGGAAGTTTACAGAAATTTTAAGAAAAAAGTTATGTTCCACTATGGAACTATATCCTCGTGAATTTATAGTATTGCTGGGTGGATGTAACCCTGGGTTCTGACTAGTGGCTGAAAACAACAAAAAACTACAGCAGAATTGGCAATAGCGGGCTGCCACCATGGGAGGCCATCTCATGGCTGTCCTGCAGGCCCGTAGTCAAAGTGGAAGCCATCGCTGAGAGCTAAGCAGTCAGTGAGCACATGGTCACTGTGTGTCGGGAGAAGACAGACAAAGCCAGGCTTCAGGTTGTGGGGATCCCTGCAGGTATCACAGCCAGCAGGGAAGCATTCCAGGTGAGGTAGGAATGACAGGAGGTTCAGCCTGACTTAGCCAGGCTGGATCGAATTTCTGGAGTCTGATTTATTGTAACACATTTAAACACAGTACAATTTGGGGGGGAAAAAAAAAGCTTTCTTCCTGATGTAATACAACCCCTGGTGATGTAAGGAGGCATAATTACATCAAAACCTAGTTAAAAGTACATGTCATTTCTTCCAAGAAGAAGGATTCCAGGAATAATCTGCAACTATTACCTAAGGGTCCAGAAAAGGGTCTCCATGATCTTGGTCATATGGCTAGCACAGAGGTTATTTGGGCTATCAGTCATCTTCAGTCTTGCTTGTTGGAGCTTGAGGGTGGCCCTGGCTATACAGATAGTGTAAGGACTGTCCTGGCTGTGGGAGCTTGATATGGCCTGGCCCTTCAGATAACACAGATCACTGAGACTGTTAATCACCTTCAATTCCCAGCCTTCTGGGAGAGAGAACAGGTTATACAACTTTTCTTAAATAGAGAATCCTGCATGCTTAACATTTCTGGTTTCCCAATGATCTGTGAGTGCAATGACGTTTGTGCTCCCAACACCAAATGAAAATTCCACACAGTGTTGAAGAGGATCACCCGAGATAGAACCCAGGCATACATCCCTCAGAACCGTGGCCTCCCTGCCCCAGAGAAAAGCAAGTGGGTGTGTTGTCTCAACTAGAGGATATAATTAGAAATGACCCTTAAAGACAAAGCCTTAAAGAATATTATTAGTCATGAGTTTCACCTTTCTGATGTCACTTTCTCAAACCAAGAAGCCTTTGACACAACCAAAGGTTACCCTAGAACCACATTGGAGACCTGGGTATGTGGAGAACCAGCTGTCGTGTGGAACTACAGGATGAAGACACACATCTCCCTAGAGCACAGTGTTATTTGACATCAGCAGCAAGACAGAGTCTTATTTTTATGGACTATGTTCTTGTTAACTTTTATAACCAATGAGTTATAGAACGATTGCTAGAAGTGATTGTAACACGTGGCTGCCTAGAGATCAGGGGCCGCATTCAGGAGAGGTCGTTTACCCTTGAGAACGGAATCTGGATCCTGGGGTGGAGAAGTGTAAGGAGCTCTCCCCAGGGAGAAAGGGGCCTTTGGAAACACATTCTTTTATGTCAATGAATCTTTTATATCAGTGAATCTGTCCTGCATTGATCTTTACTTAACCACAATACTTGGTTCTTACACACAAGGCCATAAAAGACGTTGGCCCCACTTCCCACATAGACAAGACCTTGGCTGTTCAGATGCACAAACTCCAGGTTCTGGAGGTTGTAAGAAGGGGTCTTTCATTCATATTCATTCAGTCTACTGAGGAATGTTAAACAATAGAATCTTTATTAGAGATAATAACGTATTTCTGCTTCTGTTTAACCTCTTAACAAAACAGGATAGTTAGTTAAAAAAAAATTAAAAAAAAACAATTTAAAGATAAAATCACGGCTGGCATTGGTGACACACGCCTTTAATCCCAGTACTTGGGAGACAGAGGCAGATGGATCTCTGTGAGTTCGAGGCCAGCCTGGTCTTC
>JAQHUG010000070.1:1128035-1192552 GCA_028555095.1 Dicrostonyx torquatus | reverse complement strand
CTTGGTCCACTGCAACCACAATGCTCCTTTTCTGACCAGCTCATTTAACAGTCCTAGCTCCTATCTGAATCAAGTTGTGTGCTGTGCACTATATAGTAGCAAGCAAGATCATCATGGCCTCTGTTTTTACGGAATGCTAAATCATGCTTGAGTTCAACAATAATTACATTGAAAATTTGTTAAGGTCATATTTGTTGAATTATGTCTATGTTTTCATATTTAGGCACCATCCTCGTTGCGAAGGTTTTTCTTGGACAGAGCATTCAGGCTCGTGAACAGGAGCCCATCAGTAAAGCCAACTATCCCATGGTTAACTCGGTGTTCATGCCTCAGAGACATTTGCTAAGTATGTCTGCTAAAAAGAAAAATGTGTGGTTTCATACTTCTCAGTACAAGCATCTCTATTTCACACATAAATTTATAACAGAGTTAATGGTCTAAACGCCACCTAACAAGACCTATAAACTTTTCTATGAAAACCCACTTCTGGATACTAATGGTTTTTCTGTTATTCCCATCAGTAAAATGTGTTTTATTTCACCAATTTTCATTATTATTTGTGGGAGGGTTATGTGTGTGTATGCCTGTATGTATGTATGTATATATGTATACCCACCTATACACTCAACTTTTAGTATCTGGGGAATTAGTTCTAGAGTATGCATATACACACACAAAACCTATAGATATCAAACTTCATGGATTATCAAACCCTTATCAAATAGTGTAGTATGTACATGTCACGTACACAGTCTTCCTGGATATATTACACCATCTCAATATTGCTTTAATACCTAATACAGTACAAATGAAGTGCTGCAAATCATGGCTGCTCTGTAGTTTTTGAACCCATTGTTGCAGAAGCCATGCAGATGGAGGTTTTCATGTGTGAGTGTGTGCGAGTGTGTTCATACAAATGTACGTATGTATTAGTTTTCAAATTATAAAAAAGGAACCTTTAATAAAGGTCTCAGAGTGCTACATTTGTTGAAACTCCATGGTCTTTTATTTGCTGGTAAGATGATAAGCATAAGCACCAACTGTGCAGAAAGGCTGTCATGATTCTGACCTTCGTGCTGGGGCACAGGAGGATTCCTATAACACCCTCAGTTTTATAACTGCAGGAAACTAGTAGTAAGGTTTTGCTGTTACTTCTTCATCTGTACTGGAGTAAAAAGGTTTACTATATTCTGAACGTTTCTCTTGCTTGATTTTTTTTTTACTCTAGATTCTATCATAGGACAAAGACATTGCGATTGCGGCTACCGGCAGTACAAGTGGTTTGTCTTTGACCATGACCTTGTTTTGCCAGAGTACATCGTTGACTTTGAGTATATCACTGTGGTATGCATTGTACATTTTTTAAAAAAACAGGGATTCCTTAGCTGGGAGCTGAATCCAGTAATGTTAGGCTGAGCTTGTATTATATGTGCCTATTCATTCCTCTCTCTCTCTCTCTCTCTCTCTGTGTGTGTGTGTGTGTGTGTGTGTACACAATGTCTGTTCTGTGAAGGACTGAATTTTCAAAACGTGTTATTATGATGTCTGAGTACTTTTATTGTGTGAGCATATTATAGGAGTATTGTACAATTATAGTATCACTGGGAAAGATGCCTATGGAATAAAAATGAGAAACCTCCTCCTCAACATCTCTTACCAAGGCATCCCCCTAATGGTTCAGTGAGTTTATTTTCAGTCCTTTTCTATTGACATAGACGACAACACACACAGCCTAAGCTAGTAGAATCAAGCTCCAAGCCTTGCTTTTCACAATACATTACAAACATATTTTGTTTCATACATGTGTAATTTCTTCTTTCTGTGGCTGTATACAATTCAGTAAAACTCTGATTTAAATTCTCCCGTATTGGTAACAAATATAAGTTGTATGCGATTTTAGCTATTTAAAATATTTGAGTGAATACTATCATTTATGTATCTTTATATGACTACAGAAGGTCCTTGCAAGAGAGAGCTATTGAGAGCAATGGAAAGTCAACAGATATATACATTTTAATTTTTGACATTGCCCCATTTCCTCCACAAAGGTTTGACCATTTTACATGTTTCCCCAGAGTGTGAAAGGCCTTGTTTTTTTTTCATCCTTGCCAGCACGGCACACTGTCATTTTTTTCTATTTTCTTAAGTAAAAATATTATTTCAAACTTTATATGCTTAAAGTTATTCACACTAGCCGGGCGGTGGTGGCGCACGCCTTTAATCCCAGCACTCAGGAGGCAGAGGCAGGTGGATCTCTGTGAGCTCGAGACCAGCCTGGTCTACAAGAGCTAGTTCCAGGACAGGCTCCAAAGCCACAGAGAAACCCTGTCTCGAAAAAAAAAAATTATTCACACGATTGCAAGTCACCTGTTAAATTTTTAGATCAGTTCTGTGCGGCTGTTTCTTCCATACTGATTTTTACAATTATATATCGTGGACATCAATGCTTTATTTTATAGTGCAAATAGTTTCTGTTGTCTTTTAACTTTACTTGTAACAAAAAGTTAACATTTTAACTTGTAATTTGTGAATATCTCACATTTCAGTTCTCTTAATCTTACCCAGTGTGGATTCTGAATTTCATATCCTTTTTCAAAAGTCTTACTAAAAATCCCTTTGTCCTCAGTGCTTATTTAGTTTATTTTAAAACTTTTGGCTTTTCAAATATTACCTAGAAATTACCTTAATTGTGTTATTTGTTTTCTTACACGGATACTATCTACTCATTGTCCTTTTTGATGTGTTTTGAAATTCTATCTCTTATCAAAACCATTTTAAAATTTAAGAAACCTATGTTAAATCTTTGCTTTGTTCCATTGATTTATCTCACTTTGGACTCTAACGACGTTTGTTTTGGTTAAATACAACCTTGATCGTGTACTTTAATATGTCATAGGATAAATTTTCTTGCCCCATCCTTTAAGAACTTTTCTGATCTACTCTTGAACATTTTGTTTCTTCAGGAAAATTAGAATCAGCTCACAGTTTCTATTAAAAACAGCTTTTTAAATAATTCTTGACCATTTTCTTTCAAACTATTATCAGTTTTATCAGCTCTGTTTTAAAATTTGATTGGTATGTATACGTTTGTGTGTGTGTTAGTTGTGTGATATGTGTGTGTTTGTGTGTGTGTGCACAAGTGATTATGCATACATTTGTGTGTGTTGTATGACATGTACGTGTTGGTTGTGTGATATGTGTATGTGCATGAATGTATGTGTATGTGTTTGTGTGTATTGGTTGTGTGATATATGTGTGTTGGTTGCCTAATATGTGTTTGTGTGTGAGTGTGTGTGTATGTGTGTCTATATGTGTGCATGAGTATGTGTATTTATGTGAGTTTGTATGTGAGTGTGTGTGTATGTGTGTTGTTTGTGTGTGTGTGCATGAGTGTGTATATGTGTTTGTGTGTGAGTGTGTGTATTTGTTGTGCGATATATGTGTGTGTGGTGTGTGCACATGAATGTGTATGCATGTTGGGGTCAACATAGGTCATTGTCAGGTGTCTTCTTCTATTAAATCTTGTTAATAGAAGAGCAACAGGATCTCTCACTGAACCAGAAGCTCGCTCACCACTGGCTAGGCAGACTAGCTAGCGAGTTCCGGGGATACCCCAGCGTCAGTCTCCCAGTGCTGTGGTTACAGGCACACACAGCCATGCTCAGCTCTTATACGAGTGCTGGGGGTTATAGCTCAGGTTCTGTGCTTGCACAGCAAGTGCTCTTACCCCCTGCACTATTTCTCTACCCCTGAATTAATTGTTTTGAATCATTGTCTTCTTGTCTAGAAACATGATGGCTTACTTTATTCATTTGAGAATACTTTCTTCTGTCTTTAATATCTTGTACTAAATATAATTCTGAGCATTTTATATTTTTTACTGTTCTCATAAGGGGACTCTGCCAGGTAAGCACACAAAAACTCAGACAAATAATAAGCAGTACTTCATTTATCTCACATAGCAAAGAAGGCAAGAGGAGGGCAATCCAGACGCAATGCCAGCAAGACACCATGCTTGCTGTTTAGCGCCTGACGAGCTCTGTACTGGCTGGATTTTGTCTCTACTTCTGGAAAGTTCTCTTCTCTTAGTTCCTTTGATTGTTTCTTCGTTTCAACTCTCTGCTAGGTCTTCTGAAATCCACTCTGGGGGAAGGGCTCTGAGTTCATGTTTAAAAGATGTGGAGATGACTTTCTATTTTTCTCTCATATTGCACCTCTTAATTCTTTGCTCTGAAAGTTTTTCTCAGTACTGACTTCCAGGCTGACATTTTAATCTGCTATTATAGTCATTTGGCTTTTTAATATTTATTAAATATTTTTATTTTAGTAGTTGTTTATATATTTATTAAAGTATTTATCCTATTATTTTGTATAGTGTCTTATTAGTTTATTATAGATTCCATATTCTGCTAAACTTAAAAAATATACTCTGTTTAATTATTTTGTTTTCTTCTAGGGTCAGCTCTTACTTACTCATTCACAGTTCTTGCTATAATTGCTTACCCAATAACTACAGAGAGTAGCTTCCTGCTTTTATTTATTTATTCCAAACATTACAGTTCTTAAATGTTATCACTGCATATGTTTCTGCTTGGAAGTTACGTGTCTGTTCTTCCCTGCCACCTTAATCCCTTCTGCTTCATGTCTGATCATTTCTAGACACATGTTTGTGTTCTATGTCATAAATTATTTTATATTTATCCTTTGCCAATTTTAAGAAATCTTTATAGGTGAGAATGGACACATCCATGCTTAGCTCATAATCTCATTCTATACTTAAATATTTACTAAAGTGATTTTTATTATCCTGAGTATTACTATATAATTGCAAAAGTCAATTCTTTTCTGTACAGCCTATTTAGTTTTTGAAATAACAAATAAGCAACTGAATTTTCAACATTTGAAATATTTTTTAGGTCAAAGTTCACTCTTTATTTTCTACATTAAACACTGTTATTCTAGAAGAAGGCAAAAAATATTCTGAAGAATTAGTATTCTCGCAGGAGTTGAAATTTGATGATGAGGTTATGAAGATGGAGCCCAGGATTAAGCCCCGCCCCAAACTCATTAGTTTGGATGATAAGACGATAATTTCCCTTGCCAAGACTAACATTTACAGCCATATCGTGGTGAGTATTATGAGAACAAAATTGGAAAAAGGAAACTTAAATTTGAAGTTTGAATCTAGTTTGTGGAGTCTAAATTTACAAGTTACTCTGTGATGTTGCCAGGAATCATATCACTTGATTGAAAAGTGCCCAGCCCCCTTTCTGTGTGTAGACTAGACCAGTATTCTCCAATAGTCACCGAGTGAGAGCCACACGTGTCATTTTAAGTTTTCCAATGACTTTGCCACAGCTTTATTAAGGCAAAAATCGTTTTAATGATACATTTTGTTTAACATTTTGTTTGAAATATATAAAATATTTCAACATGCAATCACTATTAAAATTCATTAAAGAGACATATTAGTATTACGTCTTAATTTTGGAGTGTATTTTCTACCATACCATGTCTTAATTAAGTCCAGCCATCTGTTGGGTGTTCAATAGCCACTTGAAGTAGCTTTCCAGGTGGCAAATAATTTTATTCTGAATGATCAACAATCTCGCTTTGAATGATTTAGGTAAAAACAAAAGGTTTCTAATCAGTGTCTAGTATTAATCAATGGGTATAGGAAAGCTTTGTCTTTACATACGAGTCAGCAGAATTTGAATTACTGATTAAAGTGACCTACTGTTCATTGAGTCAAATCCACTTGAGATGGTAGCCTTCCTTCATTTAAATAAAATTCAGGGCAGGAGAAATGACTCAGCCAGTAAGGTGCTTGCCACCAAGCCTGATGACTTGTGTTAGATCTACAGACCCACATGTAGAAGAATAAACCTTCTGCAAGTTGTCTTCTGACCAACGTATGTGTGTCACAGCCAACACGCGTGTACACACACACACACCTAAGAGGATGGATAGATAAAATAGACATAGCATCATATTTCAAAAATCAATAGGAGGGAGGTTTCAGGAGGTGCAGGGAATGTCTGGGCCATCTTCTGACATAGCTGTGGTCTTAGATGGCTTCTCACCTCCTTCTTTGACATTCTGCCCCTGTTTGAAGACTCTCAGATTTTCTTCCTTGGTCCAGTGGCTCAGTCAAGGTGCTCCCTTACCATCTCTTTTCTGTGAGGTTTTCTGCCTGATGTCTCCAGTCAGGAGAGCCTCCACTGCACACTGGCTAACCTGATAAGCAGATCTTCCCTAATAAATACCGTAATCAAAATATTTATTCGTGAAAAAGAATTTTTGCTAATTGTTAACAAACTTAGACCAAGTAGTAAGTCATGTTAGTCACCTACCAGGCCCATTGAAGTTGTTATAAACTATTTTTAGCTTTCAGCCTCACATAGCATATTCCCTCGCTGCATTAGCATCCTCTGGGTGTCATTCAAAATAGCTGTAATCTCATTTTTGCACTATTATAGATGATTTAATTATTCTACACTTGATCTTAGTCAAAAGACCAAGAAGCAATGATAATTATTCTAAATACAATAGATACTAACACCTAGATTATGTTGCAGAAAGTAATGTACTTAATTTTTTAATTTACATTTTATTTTCTTCAGAATCTGAATCTGCATGGGAATAGTTTGAGTAAACTGAGAGATCTTTCCAAGTTAACCGGACTTCGAAAACTGAACATTAGCTTTAACGAATTCACTTGCTTAGATGACGTGTATCATTTGGTAAGAGCTGCCCTTTTGGAATGTAAACGCAAAATCAAATGCATAGAAGCAGGATGAGGGACCTAGGGGGAGAGGAAATGTAGGTCAAAGAAGAGAACTTTCAATTATAAGACAAACATGTTCTGGGGAGCTAATGTACAGCACAGGTGGTTACTGTGTTAATTAGTTGGCCTTATTATTTATTTCATTCTTTACTATAAACTAAAATGAAGATGCATTAAAATAAACCATGCAAATGTGTGACTGAGAGCACTCTTAAAGGAGAGCTTGCTTGTAACCATCCTGCACAGGAAGAGAGGGGATTTTGCTACCTAGGGCCAAAGCCACCTCCATCTTGCACCCCTGCCTGGATCCACCCCCAGATGGTCTCCCTTGGTCATGCTGTCAACCAAGTGCACATTGCTCCCATAAGAGTTTGGCTTTTCTGTTTTAGGGAAAGTGTGTTTTATTGTTGGCAGCCAGTTATTTCTAATAGTTTGCCATTATTTCAGAGGCAGTGCACAGTCTAGAATATCAGACAACACGCTATCACCCCCATGTGAGATCTCATCTTGGCATTATACCTTTTAAGTCCCTTTCAAAGATTTTTCTCTGGGTTCTGAGTCTTTCCCCTTTGTTTACCTGGAGAAATTTTGGTTCTAAGAACGTGCAGCATAGCAATTAGTGTCGTCCTTGCTGCTCTGTTGCGTTGTTGCTAGCAATTAGAGATGTAAACATCTTAGTGTAAAGTTTAGGATTATTAGAACCATCGACACACTAAGTATTATGATATACAGTTACGAAAAATAATTTTAGACAGTACATAATGAAATGTGAAAATTCTAAAAGCATACAAAAAGATAGGAAAGTATATGTTTGAAAACAGCAAAAAAAATATTTAGTTTTTCTAGCAATAGACTTATAAATGCTTTCCAGTTTTCTTCCTTTTATTGATTTTTTATTTTTTCAAATTTTCAAAAAATAATGTGTTAAATTTGAAACTGTGTAATTTTCTTAATATGGTGGAGAGGATTGATTAGGGCCTTGTACATGTTACGTAAACACTATACCACTAACCCATCATTTTACTTTTTATTCCAGACAGGTTTTCAGCAAGTTCCCATGTTAGCCTTGAATTCTTTCTGTAGAGGAGACAGGCTTGAGCTTCTCATCCTCCTGCTTTGCCCTCTTGAGCAGCAGGGATCATGAGCCTATCCCATGAGGCCCAGCTTTAGAAAACTGTGCACCTCAAAAACAGAAAATGATAGAATAAAATTAAATTTCTGTCTCTAAGGATGTACTCTGTGAGGGAAGTCATTTCAAAAATATACCCAGAAGTCTGAGTGTAAAGAAATATTTTTTTCGGGGGGTGACAAGTTGTCTTGCTAGTCACTGCTTGCCACCTCCCTCTTGGGCAAAAAAAGACCCTGCGGTTCTGTGTCCAGAGAGATGGGAAACCTATGCTGTAGTCTCTAGGGAGGATTGGCTTTGTGTGTATGTTTGATGCTAATCCACCATTGTCAAAACCATAATCTAACTGAATAATTTGCCTACAATTTGTCTTCCTCCGAGTTTAAAATGTGCCCTGGGGTCTTTCACGTTACAAGAGTAAAGTCTGAACTGAGAAAGACTTATTGTTGTTACCCCGTGGCAGTGCGACTCCTGGGGAGGTTTTCTGTGAGCACTGTAAGAAAACATGTGCTGTGTTGGAAGAAGCAGAGAAAAGCACTCGGTAAATGCACACTCCTATTTGTGTGTGCTGCAGTATAACCTTGAGTATCTGGATGCCAGCCACAACCATGTGATAACCCTGGAGGGCTTCAGAGGCCTGATGAAGCTGCAGCATTTGGACCTGAGCTGGAACCAGCTGAAGAAGACGGGCGATGAGATCAACGTGCTGTGCAAACACACCACAAGCCTCCTCACCCTCGACATCCAGCACAACCCCTGGCAGAAGGTATGTGACAGACACCATTACAAAAGCAGACGCTCTCGTTCAGAGCCATTCTCCCCGCCTTGCTGCCCGACAGGAGCCAAAAATAGGCAAGACACCCCAGTTTCTTGTGCTTCCTTTAAAGTCCTTCATAAGTGAGGGTAGGGTGGTCACCTAATGAATCGAGTGATGTCATGACAGATCTCTTGGAACCTGTGATGGTTTGAATGCTTTATTGCTCTGAGAGTGACTGATGTCATAGCCGTTTGCAAACTCCTGGAGGACTCCTATGTCATTGTGTTAGAATGCTTTTATAAGGACACACAGGAGCCAAGAATGATCCAATATGGTGAGGGAAGCAAGCTGTTAAGAGGGGAACAGCATTTTACAATGGGCCCTAAACTCTGGACAATAAACATATAAGTTTATTTTGCTATTTCCATTATTTATTCTCTTTTAAATATAACAATCATATCCCCTAATAAACCTGAATTATAAAATGATTCCCTATCATAGAACGGAAATTTGAGCATTATTATTATTATTATTATTATTATTATTATTATTATTATACATTTAAGGTTTTCTCCAAGTATTTTAAATGAGCCCAAATTTATAATTTTAAAGACCTTCTTCATTGCTTCTAAAATAGATAGAAAGCCAAACACTGCACTTGAAAGGAAGAAGCAGGAGGATTGTGAGTTCAAGGCCAGCCTACGTTCAGTAGTGAGACCCCATCTCAAGGATAAATAACTAAATGACATTTGCAAGGCTATGATTATTGTTTAAAATATACTAGCAAAATTATCATTTCCATTAAATGGACCATATTACTAAATTTATATCATTAAAATTCTTCGTTCAAGCCAGGCAATGGTGGCGCACACCTTTAATCCCAGCACTCGGGAGGCAGAGGCAGGCAGATCTCTGTGAGTTCGAGACCAGCCTGGGCTACAAAAGCTAGTTCCGGGACAGGCTCCAAAGCTACAGAGAAACCCTGTCTCGAAAAAAACAACAACAAAAAAAAATCTTTGTTTAAGCTAAGTAAAACTAAACGATCTTTTTCTTTGGCCAAAGCAGACTTCTTAATGGTCACTGTCTCCCATAGTCAAAGGCAGGAGATCCATGCTGAGTTCAGCACAGAACTCCCTGGCCAAGAGTCTACTCGATAAGCAGGAATGGGCGCCACGGTTACCATCTCTCTTTTCAACAAAGCCCATTCCCAAAAGCTTCTGGGACCTTCCCTCCCAGAGGAGGAGACTCAAACCCTGAAAACCAGACAGGTTTATGCTTACAGAATTTATTTCCAACTATTATTTAAAGAATTAAATTGTCAAGTTTATAAGTATGCACTATATGGAAAAGAAGGAAGAGCTACTTTCCCATGTCTGTCATAATACCTGTGGTATTTTATGCAAATTAACTTCTTGATATTTTTTTTCCCAAGCCAGCCACATTGAGGCTGAGTGTCATTGGCAGACTAAAGACGCTTACACACCTAGATGGAATCCTCATCTCTGAAGAGGAAACCAGAGAAGCTCTGAAGTTCATTAATGGAACAAAGATTACTCAGGTTGGAGTCAATAGGTTACTATTCTTTATGTTAGGTGGAACATACAAATAATACTCTTGGTGCTTATTTTCTTTCATTAAGCTTGATATTCTCTCCTAACATATCAATAAAAAGTGACATACTGTGATCTTACCACTTGGCCATGTTTCTCTCTCAATGTACCCCCACCTACGTCCCCATATAAATGCCAGAAGGCTTTCTGAATCACCTTGGAACAGCCCTAGATGCCACTCCCCCCCCCAATATCTCCAGGACATCTGTTTTCCGATATCATGAGCTTTCTAGAGGCTGCATGAAAATAAGCAGTATTTTGTATGTTCAGTAAGCTTAGAAGGCTTTGGGAAAGCACTTAGCATAGTATCTACTTAGCATCAGTATTGTGTGTAACTGGCTGACAAAAACATCATCTGTTAGCCTGTAGGGAAATAAATGCCCACATTTTACAGATAAAGAATCCTGCCCTCTGGGTGTTGGGGATGTAGATTAGTGACAGAACATTTACTTAGCTTGGGGTAGACCCTGGGCTTGATCCCCACCACTCAAAAAAGTTTCGTGAGAGACTTGAATGTGAATTCCTTAAACAACACAACAATTAGTTTGGGATCTACTCAAAATGAAGCAAAGAAAACTGTTGATAAAATTATAATTACTGTATTGAGAAAGACTTAAAGATTTTCCCAATAGAAATCAAAGACTACTAACATTTTTAAGATGTGATATTGGCTTAGAATTAGAAAATAGACCAACAAGTTGGAATGAAGAACTCAGACCTCTGGGAGAGCTTGGCAGACAACAGACCCACCAACCTTTGCAGACCAAAGCAGCTAGCTACTCAGTAGAAAGTGCTAGGGCATAAATGCATTACAACTTTGCTGCAAAAGACAAAACCAAGAAAGTTTTAGAAGAAAATATACTTAGGATTTATTCTTGTGACCATGGATTAAGAAGTTATTCATAAGGAAGGAAAAAATAGGCTTAACCATGAAAGATGGGGTTTGTCCTTAATAAATCTGGCACAGCCTTTCCTTAAAGGGTGCTAGAAGGAAAGAAAAAGAGACAGGTAAGATGCCAGGGAAGGAGATTTCAGCACAATTATTATTACAATCACTTTGGACAAATTGTTTGGCTCTCTCTCTCTCTCTCTCTCTCTCTCTCTCTCTCTCACACACACACACACACACACACACACACACACTTACTTCTCTATTCCAGCAGTTTTACTTGGGATCATATTCTCTGAAGAAACCCTTGTGTATGTACAGGAGCCATGCACAAGGGCACAAGGGTCACCACCTTGGCAATGTTCTTAGTAACAAGAGCTTGAGACGAACCATCAATGTTCATAGCCAGGAAAGTCAGTAAGAGAATGCTTTACAAAGCTAGAGGTGTAACTAAGTGCGTGCCTAGCATGCAAGAAGCCTTGGGTTCAATCCTCAGCACCCGCATAAACCAGGCATGGTGTGCACACCTGTATCTCCAGCACTTGGGAGGTAGAGGCAGGTGAGTCAGAAGTTCAAGGTCATTCTAAACTACTTAGAAAGTTCAAGGACATGCTGGGCTATGTTGAAACCTTGTTTGGAAAAGAGATTGAAGAAGAGAGAGAAAAGGAGACTTGCAGGCTACTAACTGCAAATGAACTCCAGCTAAATGGTGAAACAGAGATGAATCTCGTGTGCTGAAAAGGAGCAATGCAGCAGAATACACAGTTAGTTTCCAATAGTTCGAACCATGTAAGGCTTAATGATGTGTTGTGTAGGACAAACAGGACTAGAGAGAAGTGAATGGTAGACAGAAGTGTTGCAATGGGGATCCTTTCTAAAGAGTGGCCGGGAAGAGCTTGGAATGGAACTTGCATGACAGTGGCACTGTTCTAGACCATAAGTCAGCCTCAAGAGGTCATGAGATGGACTGAGAAGTACAAGCGGTCTTGGAGTTGCCTGTTATCTGATAATGCCTCAAGACATTTGCAAAGCAAACCTGAAAGTTAAAGCTTGTTCTAGATTTGGAAGATGTTTTAAGGGATAGGAAATGTTTTAAAGTCATTTGTTGGGGTCTTCATCTTCCCTGGGAAACAGAACTTCTTAGCTGTATGTAAATGCACACCAGTGTGCTACTACTTCATTCACCATATTTTCTGTTTTATTAGTTAACTCTCTTACAGCATTCCAGTTCCAAAGAGGAAAGACCTCGGATTCTTAGTATATGGCCTTCCGCCAAAATTCTGACACAGATTTCAAAGTTAGGACCACATTTTCACCTGACTGGGAACTGGTACTTGAAGGTAACGGCTTATTCTACTAAACCTTATACCATCTTATTTAAGCTGGTCTTTGTATTCAACATAGGCACAAACAAACTAGGAACAGAAATTTAAGGACTAAAGTAAAATGGGAGCGGAGACTTCAGATGGACCTTGTTCGCAAACGCCAAGTGTACAATGCACTGTGTTTACATGTAGTTGTGATATGATAATTTAGGCCCTCGGAACTCCTTTTTCTTGAAAAGTTGCAACTTTGTGCCCTTCCACTTTTTTCCCACAGCCTCCCATCTTCATCCCCAGAAACCACTAGTCTTCTCTCTGCCTCCATGAGTTTGGCTATTTAGATTCCACATCTAATTGAAATCACAGTGTTTAATATATAACACATGGCTATCATATTAAATAACATACCTTAAATATTTATCATAACATACCTTAAAATATTTACCATTTTAATGGTTAATTATACTTCAATAAAGTTAGGAAAACATATGAGGCAATTTATCATTTTTAAGATAATAAATGTACTGCATGTATGTATGTATGTATGTATAAAACATGAAATGCTAGTACCAAGTCTAGATAAATGTTACAGGGAGCTCATCTTCAACTCTTGTTATCATGGAATTGGAGCTTTAGGATAAAGATTTGTTATAAACTGAAGGGTAGATTTTTTTTTTTTTTTGGTTTTTTGAGACAGGGTTTCTCTGTGGCTTTGGAGCCTGCCCTGGAACTAGCTCTTGTAGACTAGGCTGGTCTCGAACTCACAGAAATCCGCCTGCCTCTGCCTTCCAAGTGCTGGGATTAAAGGCGTGTGCCACCACTTCCCGGCGAAGGGTATATTTTTATACTCAGCTTTAGCCAAATAAATGCTCAGAGACAGAGATCAAGCCAACATTTTAATAACAAGGGAGCAGGAATTTTGGCAAGAGAATTGGGAGTTATCCAGGCCTCAGCCAGGGACAAGTCACAGCCACAACCTGACCATATCAGAGTCCTTTCTAGTCCAGACATGAAGGACAGAGATGAAGCTTATCAGACTTTTGAAAATGAGGAATGTCGATGACATTTTTTATCATGTAATATATGTTGATATTGGGCTACAGTGCAGATTCAGTGAAAGTCTTGGTGGTGCCAAGTCCTTGAATCAGAATGATGCTTTAAGTGTGTTCCAAGTGAGGCTGAGATGACCAGGTCATTATCTCTACCACTAGCCATGGACCAAGTGAGGCTGAGCTGGCCAGGTTGTTATATCTACCACCAAAACTGGACCAAGCTAGAAAGGAATGTGCCCTGAGGCAAAGTGACTCCACAGCTAAGACTGTCCCCAAAGAGGACAAATGTCCCAGTAGCTGCAGTGGAACCCATTGTGTCCATAACACAATAAATATCCCGATTAGAATCTTTTCAAGCTTTAACTTTCTTGTAAACTAAGAGTTTCCAGTTCCTAAATGAAATCTAGCATTTCTTGTCACATTTGGGCTGTTTTGTTAGCGTTTTAAATCTAATAATTTTAAACTTGCTTGCAAGATTCAGAAGTAACATGTAATATGAATTATTGTATAGATAACTGCCTTAAATTTAGATGGACAACATCTCTTTGAAATCACAAATCTAGAAAAATTGGAGAATTTGAAATGGGCATCATTCAGCAATAACAACCTCTCCAAAATGGAAGGCTTGGAGTCCTGTGTCAACCTGGAGGAGCTCACGTTAGATGGCAACTGCATCTCAAAAATCGAAGGTGAGGTAGAGGCTTGATAAGAACCACCGAGTCCCAAGTAACTCAGTAACGCTAAGGGCAGAATTTCCAAAGGGCAAGATATCTAGAAAGACTTCAAGAAGGCCTGCGTCAGGATCTTCTGAGCATCTCCTGACAGTACTGCTGATGCACTTCTCAGCATTAGGAGCCCTGGGACTATCCATCCCTAGGCCTTTTTCCTGTCCTAATGCAGGAGATTGCCATCTATTACCAAATCAAGAGAGTAGAAGCGAGGTGACCAATCACATCTGTAGCACTGAAGGAATGCACGGATGGGGCTTACCTTGGAAAAGATAAAACTGTCCCCTACGTTTTGTAAGATAAGGAATTAAGGTTATATTTATAAGTGTAAATGCAAGCAAAAGTGAAAATTATACTTACTGGAAATTAAAAATGGAAAATCTGTACACATTTGACTTCACTTACAACTACTCTGCTTTAAAAAGGCCTCAGTCATATTGAAATGAGTATATTCTGACAACTTTTATGTTTAAATAAAACATTTATCTTATACCAAAGAGTAAAACAAAATTCCCTTCCTCCACAGAGTGTCCTAGATTCTTCAGATCACTTTAGTCTGTGCTTGTCTGCAGCTAAAAAGCCTGACATTTAGATGGCATATTCTGAAGTATACTAAATTCAATATTTTATGACTGTCTTGGCTTCTCTCCTGACCCTCATTTGAGACCTTCAATGAAATTGAAAATAATCTTCTGTGACCAGCTAAAAACCATCTCTAGTCTCCCTTCCTAAAAACCATTCTATTTAATTCCATAGCCCCTTAGGGGTAAGTTTGATGTGTCCTTTGTATGGATGAGAAAATGGAGGCATGCTTATATCATTTACCTATAGCCCTTTGTAATACAGTTGAAGCCAACTATGACTCCAAAGTTCTTCTCTATCTGCCCAGTGATACATACCAGTAATCCTGGCACCCAGGTATCTGAGTCAGCAGAACTATAAACTGCGAATTGGAGGCCAGTCTGAACTACATATTGAAACCTTGTCTTTGAAAAAAATAAACAGGGGTGAGGGTCCTGCTTTCCACAGCTCCCACCTGCCTTCGTGTTTCTCCACTGCCTGCAGTACAGGGTCAACATTACAGTTAGAGTCTGCTGGGAGCAGCCAGCTTCTAAGTTTCATTCTAAAAATAATTTTAAGCATGTAATATGAGAATTGGGCCAAATGGTTTTCATTAATACAGCTGATTCCATAATTTCCAGAGTCTCTTACTCTGGTTTCTAGTCTTAGGTGTTTTATTATGAGAGCTGGTAGCTATTTTATCTTTATTTTTTGAAGGAGAAATTGTTACCTACAAAGTGCCCTTCTTGAGCACCTAAGAAAAATGAATCTACTTAGAAATTCAAAATCAGAATTTCATGCACGAACAGGACTTTCTGCACATATCTGTGTCCTTCTGGAACACAGAGGAAATGATGGAATGGTTTATTGTCGTGTCCTTTAAAGTTGTTTAATTGCACAAGCAAGAACACTGGTGCAGTGGCTTAGCTTGTTCTGTGTGACACTAACCTGCTGTCTGAACTGCTCCTTGACTTTGCTGATGTTCTAGGCATCGCCAAGCTAACTAAACTAAGCCGCCTCAGCATGAACAACAACCTGCTCACCGGCTTGGAAAAGCATACTTTCGACAACATGCTGCATCTCCACTCCCTTTCTCTCGAGAACAACAGGATCACATCCCTGAGCGCTTTACAGAAGACGTTCACCCTGATAGAGCTGTACATAAGCAATAACTACATAGCTGTGAACCAGGAGATCTACAACTTAAAGGTGCTGTTCATGTATGCTATGTTCACTTCTCTCCTCACATTACTGTCAATGGTTTTTGTGTTTGTTTTTCTTCTCTTTGTTTTGTTTTCTTGCTGACAGTATTTTTGACTGGGGATAAGACAGTTTGTCATGTAGTTTTGGTCTGCATTTTCCTGCTTAGGTTGTGCGCCTATTTTTGTTGTCCATTTGGGTCTCTTCACTTGTGTGTGCCCATTCAGTTTATGTAACAGTTTATCGATTGGATTACTTGCCCTTTGGATTTTTAATGTTTTTGGCATTTTTATATATTTTAGTCATTAACCCAGACTCTCCCGCTCTTCGGTCTTTCTCTTCACTCTGGTGAATGTTTCTTTTCTGAGAAGTCTTCTTAACATATGCAGTCCTGACTGTCACCTACTGTCAGACCTTGCTGGGTTCCTGGCCACTGGCATCCTCTTAGAAAGTTGTTGCTTCTGCTGACATTCGCAGATACTCCCTTCGCCTTCACCTCTGGCATTGTCTACGTTTTTTGACTTTACCTCTGGTATTACACTAAGATTTTTGATCCATTTTGAGTTGATGTTGTTTTGTTTTGGATTTTAGATTTTTTTAAATGTTTATGTGTGAGTGTGCTGCCTACCTGTATGTGTGTGCACTGTCTGCAGGCCTGGTGCCTGTCTCCAGAAGAAGGCGTTGCATGCCCTGGAGCTGGAATTACAGATATTTGTGAGCCATCATATGGGTGCTGAGAATTGAACCTGGGTCCACAGCAAGAATGAGTGCTCTTAGCCACTGAGCCTTCTCTCCTGCTTTTGAGTTGATGCTTTTGTAGAGTGAGAAATGGGGATCTATTTTGCTGTTTCACACGTGGGTGTCGAGTTTTCCCAGCACGACTTGTTAAAGAAGTTCTTCTACCCGATATATACTTTTTATATCTCTGTTGGGAACCAGAAGACTGCATCTGCCTGGGCATATTCCTGGGTCTTCTGTTCTGATCCACTAGTCTACGTGTCTGTTTTGATTTGAGAACCATGCTGGCTTTTGTTCTGTTGTTTGTTTTCATTTTGACTCCAAAGTGGTTTGAAGTCAAGTAAAGTATCTCATTTTCATGCTCAAATAAGAGAACCCACACCTTCTGTGCTGGCTTGTTTTGTGTCAACTTGACACAAGCTTTGGTCATCTGAGAAGAGGGGACTTCAGTTGAGAAACTGCCTCCATAAAATCAGGCTGTAGACAAGCCTATAGGTCATTTTTAATTAATGATAAATGTGGGAGGGCCCAGCCCATTGTGGGTGAGGCCACCACCACTGGGTGCTATAAGAAAACAGGCTGAGCCGGACAGTGGTGACGCGCACCATTAATCCCAGCACTCGGGAGGCAGAGGCAGGCAGATCTCTGTGAGTTCAAGACCAGCCTGGTCTACAGAGCTAGCTCCAGGACAGGCTCCAAAGCCACAGAAAAACCCTGTCTCAAAAAACAAAAGAGAGAGAGAGAGAGAGAGAGAGAGAGAGAGAGAGAGAGAGAAAGAAAGAAAGAAAGAAAGAAAGAAAGAAAGAAAGAAAGAAAGAAAGAAAGAAAAAGAAAGCAAGCAGGCTGAGAAAGACCTGAGGAGCAAGCCAGTAAGCCTCACCCCTCCATGGCCTCTGCATCAGCTCCTGCCTCCAGGTTCCTGCCCTGCTTGGTTTCCCTCAATGGACTGTAACTTGGGATATTTAAGCCACTAAACCCTGTTCTCCTCAGGGTGCTTTGGTCATGGTGTTTCATCATTTCAGTAGTAACCCAATTTAAGACACCTTCCTTCTATCAAAAATCCTGCCTTCAACAGTTCTAAAGATTCCCAAACCTGGCGTTTGTTAACCGATCTGTTCTCAGTACAAATTCTCAATAATCGCCTGTTGTATTTTATCAGTTTCTCTGAACTTTTTCTGGTCAGTCTTGTTTGTTTTGTTTTGTTTTTGTTTTTCTAGTACTGGGCTGAGGATGAAACTCAGGGCGTTGGGCATGCTAGGCAATCCCTCAACCCCTCAACCGTGAGCTGTATCTGCAGCCCTTCAGTCAGATGTGATCTCTTTCATTTTCCTAAAGAAACCACTAACTCAAGACTACTGTATAACAGGCTTTACTGGAGGGATTAGCTTCAAATGCAATGTGTGGCTTCATTGTCTCTTCAGTTCCTGGCCACTCCCTATGTGGAACATTGGTTTCATTTGCTGTGACTGGATTTTCTTCCAACAATTTGCATCAGTTCTTTGTCTTTCCCTACCCTCAGCCTCTGTCGGTCCTCTCCCCCAGAATACCATCTAAAGCTACAAAGGCAGCCTGGGTACCAACAGCGTCAGCAGAAAACAGCCCCGTCATGGTGTTGAGAAACTTCATTTCTTCCAGTCCATACCTACACAGAGCCATTCCTTTACTGTAAGGGCAAATTTTCCCATAAGATTGATTGCCCTACCTTTTTGAGAGCTGATGCACTTCAAGACGAACTTGTTTTCAAGCGGCATTGTTTTCATCCTCTTTACATAGTGAACACAGAAAGATGCCACCTAATAGGCCGTTACTCCATGACCAAAGTATATGGTTTTCAGTATATAAAAATTTTCTCTAGACTTTGCACTGATACTTTATCTAACATCTGTATCCTAAAAGGGATAATGGTATATAGCATGGACCACAGAAATATTGTATACAATTATATCTTACTGGTCTAAAGAGAAACCCTTGTACTTGAAGTATAATTAAAAGCCCTCAAATTCTATGAAATTATAGATAATTCAAATATTAAAATTCAGTGTTCTCTAATCCCTGAAAAAAATGACTTGCTGAAGTGTGATTTACATATATACATAAACTGAATGTATCCTTATTATCTAGGGTTTATGTAACTTGGTCATCCTAGACATGTATGGAAACATTATTATATGGAACCAAGAAAACTACCGGTTGTTCGTAATATTTCATCTTCAAGAGCTGAAGGCCTTGGATGGACTCTCAATTGTAAGTTATTTTTATGAATCATGCCGTTCGATCCGCAGTGCACGTATGTGCATACTCACAGGTCACAAGCACCTCAAATATTGCTTTATCTCTGGTATTAGACTAAACTCCACTGTGATCGTTAAAATCTACCTCTCCAAAAACTCTTTTTGGATCTGGATATTACAGTTCTCTCACCTGGCCAATTCTCTTTTTTTGGAGGGGGGGCGGGTTTCAAGACAGGGTTTCTCTGTAGCTTTGGAGCCTTCCTGGAACTAGCTCTTGTAGAATAGGCTGGTATCAAACTCACAAAGATCTGCCTGCCTCTGCCTCCCGAATGCTGGGATTATTAAAGGCATGCACCACCACCGCCCTGCTCCTGGCCAATTCTTAATCATCTCATATGAGACAGAGAAGAAAGAAGTGTGATTTCTCTTCACACAGTGCATCCAGTGCCTGCCAAGTGAAGAGTGGGCTTAGCAGGCAAAGACCGCATGGTTCAAGTGTGAGGCACTGAGCTGGGATCCCCAGATCCCATGTAAAGCTACATAGTGTAATCCGCACCTGTAACCCCAGTGCTCCCATTAGTGAGATGGGGATAGACAGAAGAATCTGCAGAAGCTCATGGTCCAGCTAGCCTGGTGTGCTTCGCAGGGGACATAAAGAAGGCCCAGGGACCTCCATGTGCACACGTCATGGCACAAACACACACTCAGAAAAATGAAGGGTAACGGCTGGAGGTGTGGTTTCATAATGTGTGAAGCCCTGGGTGAAATCTCTAGTAGACACTACAGCCGACGAGCCACAATTCCATGGAGCAGAGTAGGAAAAGCACACACCACAGCACCATCACCCCTAGCTTAAGAAATGCTTCTAGTGTCTGGAAAAATGCGATTGTTAACAATTATGGAAACTATATTTGACCAAAAAAGAAATGTATCATGGCAAGATTACTTTAAAATACTAAATGGGGAACACAGGACTTAGGGATGAACACAAAATCCTTGTCTGAACCAGGTTCTATAACAGGCAAGTTCATGCAGGACTCCCAAGCTCCATGGAACAGGTGAGGGTCCAACAAATGCAGGAAGAGCACAGTTCCTAGTGTGATGTTACCTAGCTCTCATCAACCAAAGACGTGCATCAAATATTTTAGAGAGCTGAGAGGCAACCCTGGACAGTTTAGTACTCTGAGGCGTTCTGAGAAGAGTACTAATCATAGTCCCACAGTTTCAGACTCACTGAACAAAACGTAGTCATTCCAATAAATACAAATGCTCCAGAACTGTGTGTGTTGGACGTAGTCAGTCCTTAGCTTTCACTAGGGGTGGATTTTTATGTGTAGTCTCATATGACCAACATTGCATCTGCTCTAAATGTGTTGGAGCCCTTATTCCTCTTACTTACATGCATTTGAAAGATGTCACGAGAGAGATAAATGTAGGGGGACTATTCATTGGTGATGGGTATTGTAAGTATTATATGGGTATTATAAGTATTATAAGTATTTCTCTTCTCATTTTAGCATCTCAAAAGCTCAGGGCCAGTTTTATGATTCAATAATAGACAACTCTAAAGGATAATTTATTCTCTTTGTCCCTAACCCTAGTTTTTTATCTGTTCTAACTTATGCTGTTCTTGGTCTTGATATTCATTATTTTGTTTATTCTTTTATTGTTTTTTTAATATATTATGTTATCCGTAAGCTTCTATATGTCCTTTGTAGAATGGGACATGTCAAAAATTTATGAATTAATAATGAAACATTAAGAATAAGCTGGAGAATTGGACTTCAAATTAAAGGGAATGGGAATGTGCTGAATATTTTCAGAAGGGTAATTATATATCCAGAACCATATATTAAGATGGTCATCTAACAGCCATATTTGCTGAAGTACAGCAAATAACAGTTTTCAAAAATTACTAAAATATTACAGGAGCAAAATAATGAGAAACTGAACCAGAAGGAGGTGACTCAGAGGCTGGCTGGGCGTGGTGACACTCACCTTTAATCCTATCATTCTGGAGGCAGAGGCAGAGGCAGGCAGATGATTGTGAGCTAGAGGCAAGCATGGTTGACATAGTGACTTCCAGGGCAGCCAGGGCTGTATAGAGAGACCCTGTCTCAAAACCAACCAAACAAAGAAAAACAGAAATCTGAAACTTGAGATAAATACTTAGGAAATTAACAGAATTTATCACTCATGGGCAGCAAACATGAACAGGTATCTACAAAGTCTGCAGCAACAGCATGTTGTGGGGGGAGTTAGGGTTACGTCTTTGAGTTCTTAGCCTTCCAAAAAGAGTTTTCAAAGAGAATCACTAGGAAGCTCAAGGTCAATATTACTAACATTTAAGAGAAAACACTAGGGACAGCAAACTATAAATCTCATCAGCCATTGGGAGAAGGTTTATGAAAAGGAGGAAGAGAGAAAATCACGCCTTTTGAGTTAGGTCAACAAGGCCAGCAATGGTGGTCAGTGACCAGTCACATGGCAGCAAGTAGGTATGTGGCAAAAGGAGGGAGCTTCAGAGAAGGATTCAGAAGACCCAAAATGCCAGCGAAAACAGGCTTAGGCTTTGGTTAGTATCCAAAAGAAAGTGATAGAGAAAGAAAAAAGAAACTTACATTCTTCTGGTCAATGTGGTGGCATTTCTTGAGGGAAAACTACATTATCTCATTAAGGGGATAATTATTCTTTGCAGTTCTTTAGCAGGGCTTTAAGTGAATAAACCTTCCTGAGGGGTGATCTCTTGGAAATGCAATTGACAGACCCTGGTGAATGAACTCTTGAGGGAGGCGACCATGGTCTGTCGTGTCTCTACTCAGGCCAGAAGTGGATTCCATGACTTTGACCAAGAGGAAATAGCTTTCCCTTAATGAGCCTTAGAACCCTGATATTCTCCAAGATCACTGTAACCAAAGACCCCATAACACAATATGAGTAGAAGAGAAAGCAGCTTTGGGAAATAAGATGGTCGGTCACTTTCAGACCTACGACGTTTTATGAGACATTAGATTATCTGGCTAGAGATATCAAGTAGGCAGTTGAAAATATGGGACTAAATTTGGATATGGAAATTTCATTCACTTTTTTTAGATTTAGAAATAGTTTGAAGAGAGCAGATAGTTAAAATAAAAGCATATATAAGACTGTCTGAAGAAAGAGAACAGAGAATGCAAGGAAGTCTGAGGAGGGCTCTAATATTTTGCTTAAGAAACTTAAAATGAGAAAAGAAAGAAAGAGAAGCAGTGACAAGTGGAGGAGTGGAAATCAAAGGGCAGCACATCCCTAGAGGTTTTGAGATGTAAGTAGACCAGGGACGACACAGATAAAAGCAGTGGTCCACACAAGGAACGCAGAGATATCGCACGACTTGTTTCAAGTCAGACAGGTCTTCATTTATGTATTTCTAACTAAGGGAAACATAGTCTATGAGGAACTAAAGAGCTGTCAAGGTAATTGTAATCTCATTTTATACATATTTCTATCTTGCAAAAATCATTTTGCATGAAGAATATTCTCATTTCAATATGAAGTCTTTGTGAGTTAGATATATAAGAAAGGAGGGTCAGTAAATGCCCAGCAAATGGCTTATCAATTTGATCTAACAGACTGATAAATTGCCACCCTGGGATAACTGCCTGGTTATGCTATTTCTTCATTAATAAAGTTTGTTTCATTCTTTTTCCTTTCATCTCTCTCTCTGTTGGTGTTTATTTCCTTGCTGACGGTTTGTGTTTTTATTTGTTTCAAGTGTGTTCACAATTGCTAAAACATTTTTTGTGAGCCTGATTATTGGTAATTACTCATATCTATGCCATTCCAAATAATCTGTTGATTTTCTTTTCACACTGAGAGCTTTCTTGGTTTCTAATACGATGAGAGACTTTTCTGTTTTTCCATGGACAATTTGCTGAGCAAAGATGACCTGTCTCAGCAGCCCTGCCCTGACCGTGCACCAATGGAAAGATGCTGGGTACCACTTTGATGCTGTCAGTCAGGAGCTAGAGATCCAGTCTGAAGTGCTAGCTAGTTTCTTAGTGGAAGCCAGTGTAGAAATTCACGCTTCCCAACAGGTCCCATTGATGCTGAGTGGCCCATAGGCCTCCACTGACTACCCCTGGCTGTGAGAGACAGAAATGCCTCATTAATATTCCACAGGACCCCTGTTATGATAGACAGTAGTGACAACCCAGCCCTCTCCCCATCCACCACCCACTCCCATCCCCAGTAACAAACACTTTGACATGGTTTGGTTGTTGTTTTTCCAGTTAGCACTCTGCTGGGAGGGAACACAGGCTCGGTCTCTCCATTGACACAGGAAAGCGAAGGAGTGCCTTGCTGTAGGCTGACAATACTGAGCTGGTGGTGGGGCCAGTGTTTACTTTCTGGTGCTTAGATGGAACAGGCCTATTATTATCTAAAAGTTTCACAGTTGTTGTCATGCCAGGCTTCCTCTTTGCTTGTCCACTGACTAGAAAAAGTTGGGTGGTTATGGGCTTTCTTCTGTTTTCTGGCTTCCCAGCTGGGCATGTATGAGACAAAAAAATAGAATCATGGTGTCATTCTGAATCAAGCCCCAAAGTCCCTAGAGCCCTGGTATAATCTTGTGTGTGTCTCCTCTATCCAGTGAGCTAGGTGGGTGGGGGTAGCTGTGAAGAAGAATAAAAAGTGTGCCTGCATCATTTACGTCTGGAAGCAGAGGTCATCTGCAAGAGAGGTCATCACTTTCTAAATGTCCTCATAGGAACCTCCAGAGATCGAGAATGCAAAAGATTTGTTTGGTGGTAGACTTACATCTGACATGATTGCCGAACGACAAGGACACTCCAACTTTGTCCAAATGCAAGAACTAAACTGGACTTCATCATCCATCAGGTATAATCACTTTATTGTGTGTAATTTGTCATTAAGATTACATGTATAATTATTACCACATTGTCTGAGTCTCCTTTCCAAACACACCCAACGATTGTCCTAGTCTATCTCAGACACCCTTTTAAATAAGGTGTATAATTGTATTAACAATAAATTTATTGCAATAATTTTATTAACAGAAACTATGATTAAAAATGTTTACTACTCATATATTTTTAAGAAATAGCAAAAATGTAATTACATCTGAAAAAAACATGAAAATAAAAGTTTGTTTTATAAAAAGGCCTGTTAACACTTTTAATTGTACCTGATTAATTCCAACGGGATCCTTAGATGCATGATAGAACATGAATATGGAATTATTATGTTCAGGCTCCAGAATTGTCTGGCATATGGATTTTCAGAGCCTCTCCATGACCACAGACCCCAGTCACCATTCTCAAATGAGCGTGAAGGATTTCTGCAGATCTCAGAACATCTGGTCTCGATGCCCTCACTGCTGTCTCCTTCCTGTCTACTGCTTTTACTTCTTGTCTCTTCAGGGACAGCCTACTTCCCATATGCACGTGGAAGCTTAGGACCTGACTATTTTATGACACTCTGTCAAGTCTGCTGTGATTTCATGAACTTGCATGTTAATCTGTAAATCAACTGAGAATGTTTATTGTTTGTCTTCTTCAGTGATTGTTTAATGGTAATAGGTATGGGATTTTTGAGTAATCAAATTCTATGTCATTTTCTTCATACTTGTGCAATAAAAATACACACTTAGCTGGACATCAGTCTCCAATATTTGACATTACATAGAATCAGTCCCGTAAGGATCTTTAATGCCTTTGGAGTCGTTTGTGGAGGAACTGGCCCTGGACCATTAAAATAATGAGTGCGTTTGCTTCCTAACTCAGGACTGTGGATCTGGTTCCCATTGACAACTTCAGGAGTGTGTGCAGCGTGAACCTGCAGAATAACAACCTCACCTCCTTCAGCGGCCTCATCTACCTGCCCAGCGTGAAGGCACGTGGCTGCAAAGCTGTGTTTGCTCTCAAAGGCTTCAGCACAAGTTTTAATCTTCATTTTACATTAAAATGTATTTCCTTATTAAGGTGTTGAATTTATTCCCTAAATTGTATTTTATTGTTTTTCACTAATCAAGGAAAAAGATCTTAGTCTTACCTTCTAACGTTTTTATTTTCTTAACAATCTGTCTTACATCCTTGACTTACAAACAGATCTTAGGAGATGGGATGAGTGAGCACATAAGAAATGAAGTTGAGAATAAGTGGTTCTCAAAGCAGCCTCATTGCTTCAACTCACTCAGCAGTTAAAGGCCTCTAAATCCAGAAACAGAAAACTTTCTAAGGAATTACTTCATCTGTATCCGGCTTAGACAAGCCAGGAGTGCAGTTTGGGAAAGCTGAGTAGCTGGCTAAGGCCTTGGATGTTTTGTCTGTAGTGATTCTCCGAAGTGGACAATCATTAAAAACACATTCCAAGCTAAATCTAAATACTTTGGGATAAATTATTTTATTTTTCATGATAATGTATTACTAATTATTGTCTCTGTCCCAAGTTTTAGTCAGACCATTTTAATATATTATTGACATTTGATTAATAAGGAGTTCTTTCTGTAGGTCTTATGCCTCAACTATAACCATATCGAATCAATCATGCCTAGACTAAAACCTCAGACTCACTTAAGCAATAGACAACTGCTCTACCAGAAAGTGCCTTCCAGTGGCTATGGACAGCAAGGAACCTCAAAACTTAACAGGTACTTTTTAAAATTCTTTGACACACTAAAAACAACCCAAGAAGTAACACAATCACAAATTAGATGCCAAAAATAAACTTCACAAATAAAAGATGAACTGTATCTATGTCATTGTCCCCCAATTCTAACATTAATGGGAAAGATTCATTTGTGAAGATCAAGACACATCTCTAGCTTTATAAAAGGATGGGTGGATGGCTAGATAGACAGACAGATGGACAGACAGAGATGTACGTGTATATGTATGTGAAATGTGTGTGTGTGTATCACCAAGTCAAGATATTTTCGTTTTTTTCTATGAAGAATATTCCTTGCTTTTGTCATCTTTATTGAGGTACAGTTAGCACATAACAAAGTCACCAACTTCAGTGTGCCATTTAATGATTTCTGACAAATGTTTTCAGTCCTGTAACCTTGGCTAAAACCACAGTGTGAAATAATTGCTCCTCAAACCATCCTCATTTTTCTTCGCAATCCCCCCTCTCCCCACATACCAGCCTTTGGTAATAGCCACTGATCTGCTTACTTTCCCTATGATTTTTGCGTCTTTCTAGAATTGTGTAAGATTGGAATTATATAGTAAGTACTCTTTTCATTTTTATTAGCCTTTTATTTTATGTTTTATTAGCATTGTACTAACTAATGGGTCTCACTATGGCATTTCATATGTGTATAAACCATACTCTGGTTATCTTCCATCTCCTATTATCGTATCCTTCTCCCTACCCCCCATGCCCCCACCTTCACCTCCAAGCCCTCCTCCTACTGTCGTTTTATGTCTGACTTCTTTCACTTAGCTTACTTTTTGAGACCCATCCCTTGTCATTGCAAGGGCCACTAATTATTCCACTGTCCTGCTGTGTACCGTTTCAATATATAAGTATACAAATGTAAGCTGCCTAACTTATTTTTTCATTATTGTTTTGGATGTACAGAGTTCTTTGAATTCTTTATAAATTTTAAGACAGTTCATTTCCTCCTAAAGAGCTTTAGATAGAGATTCTATTTATTCTACCATCAATTTGAAAGAATTGCCATTTTAATAATATTCAGGCTTCTAATCCACAAACATGAAATAATTTTTTACTTACTGATACATTCATTGGTTTAATTCAGTTATGTGTAGTTATGTATGTAAAATTTTTATGATTAATTTTTGGAATTTTTTTCTAAAGTGTTCTGAAATTATTTTCTCTTACACTGTTATAAACAGTGTAAGAATTCTTTTCTTAATTTTATCTTTAAGTTTTTTATTGGCACTGGAACTTCAGGCTATTTTTATTGTTTTCTCTTGTGGCTTTGATAGAGTAATTTATTAGCTTGATTAGTGATTTTGGTAGATCTGCTAGAATTTAATACATACAAGGATTATGTCCTTTGAGAATGAAGATAACTATACTTGTTATGGAATACAACATTTTTCTTTTTCTTGCCTGATTGTATTGGTTTCACTCTCCATTGTGACTTTCTGTACTTAATTCTTTTCCATATAAGCATTTTAAGAGATAAAATTATTATAAAAGCACTCTCAACTATCATATATCAAAAGCTCATGTAAATTTTTATCTTACTTTCACTTTATAGTAAATACATTTCAAACCTTCTTTTATAATAAAGTTGCTTTCAAATTTACTTATGACCTCAAACTAACTGTGTGTTTCAGAGATTCAGTAAGCAATGAAAATATGGCTCCAATAATGCAAAGTTTAGAGGTTCTTCATTTGGGATACAATGGAATTTGTAACTTAGTCCAGCTACAACTTAACAGACTAAGGAACTTAAAATTCCTCTTTCTGCAGGGTGAGTAGACATGCCGTCCACAAGTCCTGTGACTGAGTGGATTATCTTGCTTTAACAAACAAGTGTCAGCCTCATCATTTACTCTAATGGTCATTGACACCAAACATTTAATAATTGCATTTTTCCCTTTAGTTTAGCTGCATTATCAAATACGTTTTTAAATTAATTGCATATATTCATTGTGCCTGGTACTATTTACAGGGACATTTTCATACAAGTATACATCGTATTTTGAGGGTATTCTCTACCTCCCTTGACTCCCCTTTCTGCCCCTCATTCGTCAGTCCCTTTTGTTCTCTTAGATTGTTTCACTTCCATATATGAAGTTTGTTTTTGTGAGACTGCCTTAGTTTGATTAATGTGATTACCTCCAGTTGCATGCATTTTCTTGCAAAGAATATAATCTTGATCTTCTTTAAGACTGGAAAGAGCCATTGTATATTTATCCATCATATTCTCTTAGTTATTTTCCTGCTGGGGGTGGGGAAGAAGAAATAATTGAGGTTCCTTCCGTGTGGCTAAATAATGTACCCAAGTTTGCACCATTATGTCATGGTGCTCAGGTCTATCTGACTCTAAAGCACATGCAGTTTTGATCCAGCATTGCATTAATATATACCAATAGTGGCTTGGCCCACAGTGGTGCCAATCAAAATGATAAGTCTAAACATTGGTTGCAAAGGGATAAATATTAGAATTAAGTGACTAATTAGATGTTGACCGAGGTTTTTTGTCCCACCAGGTCCTTGTCCTGCCTGGTTTCCACAGTCATTAAGTCCTAAAGAAATCATACAGAGGTCTACATTAGTTATAAACTGATTGGCCCATTAGCTCAGGCTTTTTATTAACTCTTATAACTTATATTAGCCCATTATTCTTGTCTATGTTAGCCATGTGGCTCGATACCTTATTCGGCGAGGCAGTCACATCTTGCTTCTTCTACATCTGGGTCAGGACTGCAGACTAGGACTTCCTTCTTCCCAGAATTCTCCTGTTCTCATTGACCCTCCTCTACTGCTTGTAGACAACCTGCCTGGTTGTCCCACCTATATTTCTTGCCTGGCTACTGGCCAATCAGCATTTATTTAAAATATAATTGACAGAATACAGACCATTGTCCCACACCAATTAGATATATCAGAAAGAGAGGAAAACTAGTTCAAAATAATTTAGTCGCTGAATTAACAGATGACAAGATGGATTGCTAAGGCTAGATAGAGTTTTTGGGGAAAGGCTGCTCATTAGGGGTTAGGGAAAGGCCAGTTTGTGTCACAATTTTGAGACAAAAAAAAAAACTATGTGTCCTTTTTTAGCTTTGAAAATCATTTATTAATACTTAACTAAAGGCAGGTACATAAGCTTTGGTTCTGGAAGCTGGGTCTCATGCAGCATGTCATAACTGTTTAGGAAATGAGATCAGTCAGGTCGAAGGGCTGGACAACCTGATCTTCCTTCAGGAGCTTGTCGTCGACCATAACCGCATCCGAGCGTTCAATGACAGCGCTTTTGCCAAACCGAGTTCCCTGCTGACCCTTCATCTAGAGGAAAACAGACTGCGAGAGCTGGGCAAATTGCAATCTTTGGCCAAACTGGAGAAACTCTTCCTGGGATATAATAAAATCCAGGTAACAGTTTGGGGTACTGTCGTTTTGAGGTTTCCATAGCTGAAATCCTCTGTGATCTGGCCATAAAGCTCCCAAACACACCAGTTAGGGTGCTGCGGCTGCTATTTAACAAGCGTGTCTCAGGCAATATCCCAAGGCACATGCTGTGCTCTAATGGAAAGAGGTTTTCACCACTTCTAGGCTTATGACCTGGACAACACGCACCCGCCCACGGATGCTAGTTTAGTTGAGTTCTGAAGCTGGTCTCACCAATCCTCTCTCACACTTATCCCTCGATGCTCTTGGTCTAGGCTGTCTCTGAGTCTCTGCCGAAGCCTTCCTCTGGCCCTTTCACTCTGCCTTTTGTCCTTAGTCTACTTGGCGTTCACATCTCTCTCATGGACCTGGTGTTAACACTACAGCTCTTTCCCCTCATGTCTTACTTCTGTAGGACCTTGTACTCCGAATTGAGCTGTTGCTCTCAGGGTACAACACCAACTGGACCTTCTTAGACTGTCTCCTGAGGCAGTATACAGGTACGAGGGTTGATACAACCTAACAGAGTTTGTGCTTGTATCAGCGTCTTGGTAGTGACCTACACACCTGCTTTCACCAGTGTTGCTGTCCATACTTCTGAAGCAGTTTCAAAGACAGGTTGAACTGTACACTCCCCTGCCTGAGCAGGACCCCTGTCCATCTTGTCCATATTCATTTCAGTATGGTACATGATAGACACCAGACACTTAAGTATTTGTCTGAGGCTCTATCTGCTAAGTTCGAGAAGGCTTTTCTGAGATAAGATGAAATTCTCTCCAAAGTGAGAAGGAAATAATGAGTGATGTCCGTTTTGATTTAACAAGTAAGAAACATACATACCGAGAGATATAGCATACACCCGAGTTATCCAGATTCAAACACCATTCAGAGGAAAGCCTGGCCAAACCGACAACGAGTTTTCCAAAACTTTATTTAGGAGAAATAAGAGTTGGGGAAACTGGTATTCTATGGAAATCTTCCGGCAACAGTGCGGAGTGTAACAAATGAGGCTTAGGGCTGGGGGAGCGGTTCTGTGCTAGAGTGTGTGTTCAGCACGCCCAAAGCCTTGGCTTACACAAGCTCGGTAAAAACAAACAAAACCTCCACAAGTTTTGTGTATCCTTTCAATAATTAATACTTGAGGCCTTGGATGTTTTATTGGTTTCCTTCCTCCCATACCACACAGGCTATCTAGCTCAGAATAAAAGAGATGACCTCCAGGACAGATTTTGTGGCGTAGTCTCTGAGTAGGGGACTGTTTCCTAAAACATCTCCATTTTTTTTGCTTAAGCATCTTATTAGAGGGCATGCCTTGTAATTCCATAAATTCTAGGTTAGTTGGTTGTAGGCAGTCTTTATCCAGAGGGATCTGTTAAGAGAATGCCACAAGTAAGAACCTTCGGGAAAATACTATTGCTCTATTTGCCAGGACACCCAGTTAGCAGCATGCTGAAAGGAACTTGGACCAGGTAACTGACTTCTCCTCAGGATGTCCCTGCTCACCTATCGACACCCTATTCCCCATACGGGATGGAGAAGACAGTAGAGAAGCTTGGTATGATAGCTCCCTCTTCGGCAATGTCAACAGATCCTGTTTGGTGGGGTTTGCTGTCAAATTTCATACGACTATATGGTAGCCTGTGACAAATCATAGGGAGTGTTCATGCATCACTGAAGGAATGATTGAGCTTTCGTGGTTGTTGAAGGAGTTTAGCCTTCAATATTTACCCTTGAGATGTTATTGGCCACTGAGTTTAGATGGATTGTTTTACCACTGAACCTATGTTAATGGATGGTCTTCTTGTACCTTAATGTGACCATATACAGTTAACTGGAGGGGAAAATGACTGTTGGGGAGTAAGAGAGAGTTGGAAACCTAGGAGAATTCTTCTGAAACAGTGTTCTTTCAAAATCTTGGCTGTTCATTCAAAGTTTCTTTAGGGGAGAGACTTCATCTCTGGATTCACACCAATTTGGGCAGTCTGATATGAGCGTTCATTCTACATGTGAGCAATCAGAATGCAATCTCTGGGTTAGCCAAGAGTGATAGGAAAAGAAGAAAACCTATTAGAAAATTAACAAAACAGCTGGGTGGTGGTGGTACACGCCTTTAATCCCAGTACTCAGAGGCAAAGGCAGGCAAATTTCTGTGCGTTCAAGGCCAGTGTAGCCTACAGAGCAAGTTCCAGGACTGGCTCTATAATAGCTACTGGGAAACCCTGTCTTGAAAAAGAAAATTTAACAAAACACTAGTACTTCAGATAAAGGTAGATACAGTCTCTCACTGACCTGCAGTCTATGCTGTGAAGCTTTTGACTTTCCCAATGTGTCTAATAATGTAGACCGATAAAGTGTGGCCTATTATATTGGGTCTAAGAATCATTGCAACACAAACAAAGATTGCAATGTCCCAGTCCCATCTGATCCCAGTGGTTAGGTGAGTCCCCTGTCTGGGACCCAGACTCTCCATGTACTTTTAAACATCTGAGCACACAATGAAGGCAAAACACATATACATTAAATAAAAATACATATTTTTTAAATTTTTGCCAAAACTACACTATAACAATCTTACAGTGATGTTAAGCAGATAATAATGAAACAGTCCTAGGCACTGTGGAGGGCAAAACATTTAACCAGGGAAACAGTTCTTAATCTGTTCTCTTTCTCAGCTAGTGTATCAGAGTATAGTCAGTATAACTCTTTCTTCTGTTCTGAAGGCTGTCATTTCTGCCCTAGGGTGGCTTGTAACTCTTCCTTCACAAGTTTGCTGTCATCTTGCAAGTCCTGCTGTGTGGCTTTCTTTCCACATCGCAGTGTCATCTTTGCAAGTCATGCACTAAGAGTCAACAGGCTTCACTTGGGTTCACTCAGAGGATCCAGTGGGAGCTACCTGAAATCTAAAGCTTGCATAAAACTACTTCGGCGTGGTTTATGTTAGGAGATGTAAGCTAACCAGACAATAATTTATTGCCTTTTACATAGGAAATTGCAGAACTGGAAAAGCTTGATGTTATCCCTTCTCTCAGAGAGCTTACTGTCTATGGCAATCCAGTGAGTATTCACCTTTATAACTTATTCACTTCCCAATTATCATATGCAATTTTTATATGGTATGAGAAAGTGATTTTTCTATTTCTATATACATAACTAGTTAACCCAACACAACTTTGGGCTTTGTGTTGTCTGTACATGGTTGTGCTGCAAACTCTGTTAAAGCTAAGCATGTGTACTACACACTTTGACTTGTTCACCTATTGTTGTATCAATAATATTACGCTGTGCTAGCTACTAACATTTTTTCATTGTCTTAATTCTTGTGATTCTCCTTCTCCCCCTCTTCCATCTCTTTATTCTCGTTAGATCCTTCACTTCCTTCTCTGTCTTCGCCGTTCTTGACCCTTTCACTTTCCTGTGAGTTTTAGGAAGCAACTGGAATTAAAGGAAAATCTTGTTGATGTTTTAATTCAAGTTGCATTTATTTTAAGTTAATTTGGGAGGCATTTGTCACTTTTCTTATTGGAGTCTTTGGAGGGATCCAATAAATATCACCCATGCCCATTTAACATCTAAGTAAACTGAAAACCATGGTGGTGGAGAGTTGTCCTACTTTTCAGTGTGCCTAGTATTCCAGTAAAATCCACCGTAAGAGAACTGACAGCAGTAGATGTAAGACTGAAGAAGGCTCAAGTCAGCCAGGTCCAGGGTTGCACAGAAGGATGCCAAGGGCAGCAAGACTGTGAGTCAGAGAGAGAGGGTTAGATGATGGTTAGGACAAAGGGCCTTCCATCTAAGAGGTCATACATTCCCATTGGTGGTGGCTTCCAGAGCTGGTTGGAAAGCTTCACACATTGCTCCAATGTTTTGTTTGGGTTTTGTTTGTTTGTTTTCTAATTTATAGTGCTGAGGAACATTGTGGGGAGAAGGGTCAGGACCACTTGGGAACCCTTGCAGGGGTGGATGACACAGGTGGCAGTGATTGGGTCAGGCTGAACGGCTGTCTTGACAATGCCAAAACTACATGCTGCTAGATTGCAGACGTATGAGATCTGATGGGAAGGACCAGGAAACGCCTGGTGGAAACCTCTCTGTGTGGGAGGAGAGAGCCTGGCACAGTCCTATCTGATGGGAATGGCAAAAGTCATAAAGTCAGCACAACTGTTGACAAAGATCCAGCAATGCTGAGCCATATGGTGGCTGCTGTGCCACTTTTGACTTTGATCTCCACATGTTGAATACTTGGGGACTTCTAATGTTTGCACAATTTGGGGTTGTTGGACTGATATGAAATCTCTTAAGAATCATTTACACCTTCTCCCAAGAGCACCGCTGCTAAGCTTCACCAGGAAAGTCCTGAGCATACCACCCCTCCCGCTTTTAGGGAGATATCCTTGTCTACTTGAAGGTCTGCCTTACACCTTGGAAGTTGTGACACAAATAAAGAAGCCAGAGGTCTCTTTATGAGTCTCTTAGATATCCTTGAGACATCTGCCCCTGTTATTACTCAGGAACAAGATAATCAAAACAAAGTCAAGCTCAAAATCTCCACAAGATTCGGTGGGCTGGTGGACTGGCTGCAGACCAGACCACAGGCCTCTTCCTACTTACTCTCAGGTGACTACAAAGCATATATAGCTACAAAGTTAGATTAGCTAAAGTCGCCTCTGCCCTACACAGAGACTTATGCTGATGAGCAAAGGATGGTATGGAAAGGTGATAAAAGAACGAGGTGTTAGGACTTCCCTCTCTTAGAAAAGTTAGCTCATGCAGAGCCACCGTGGTATCTTATGACCACGGAGCAAAAAAATGCCAGGATTAGACATATAAATTCTACACAGATAGAAAATGTAAAACATTGTATTTTACCAGAAACTGAATAATAACTATGACAGCTTTGGCCTGAGGATTTTTCTTGGTCTCCCTGACCGTTAAGAGTTAATAACACACAGGTTAGGACATGGCAATCTTCCTAGGATGTCTTGGAGATTTTCTTTCTGTCTCACATCCTTGAAGTCCACAAAAGCTACCACCCTAAGAACTGATTATCATATGCCTCTAGATTCTTAAAAATTGAGTTATGGAGTTGATGAATAAAAGTGATTATAAAATGTAACTATTTATCAATGATGACTAAAGTTAAGAAAAAATGAATGTAAAAGATAACTTTGCTCTGTCATAGTTTATCAATGATAACTAAACTTATTACCCCAGATATGCTAGAGAA
Organism: Dicrostonyx torquatus; assembly: GCA_028555095.1. Taxonomy (NCBI): domain Eukaryota; kingdom Metazoa; phylum Chordata; class Mammalia; order Rodentia; family Cricetidae; genus Dicrostonyx; species Dicrostonyx torquatus. The sequence goes on along the minus strand of JAQHUG010000070.1, from coordinate 1,158,241 downwards.
AAAGTTAAACACATATCCAGAAACAACAATGATATAATCTATGTTTAGGAACAATATGAACCTATCCCTGCTTACTGAATTCTGCATAAGCAAAGAAGCACTCTGGCTGCTAGTCAGTCAGACTACAAGATGACCGCAGGGGCCACCATTATGGACTGGCTAACGCTTCCCTCACATACTCTTTGCCTCTGTTCTGGAACCTGTCAACTGCCAGGGCATGCCCCTGGCAAGATGTAACATGAGGGTCCTGCTCGTTGGGGTTTCTGTCCCGCCCAGTACCCCACAGCCGGCGAGCCCCAAAGAAAGTCACACAGAGAGTCTATATTAGGTTATACACTGATTGGCCCATTAGCTCAGTCTTCCTACCAGCTCCCATAACTTATATTAACCCATTGTTCCCATCCATGCAAGCCACATGGCTGGTACCTTTTCTCAGCGAGCAGCTTACATCCTGCTTCGTAGATGGACTGCGCAGGAATGCCAGGGAAGCTTCCTGTTTCCCAATTTCTCCTGTTCTTGCTCTACCTCTACTTCCTGTCTGGTTTTCCCGCCTATACCCTGCCTGGCCAATCAGCGTTTATTTAAAACATGATTGACAGAATTGTCCCGCACCAGCAAGAGTTCTTAGAGGAGTTCAACACTGTCCCATGACAACCTTCTTTCCGGGAAGAAAGACAGGAGCCACGTGTGGAGAGGGGCAGAGTGGCTGTGACCACCATAGTGCTGGCTCACCGTGGCGCTAGGCAGTAGTGGTTTGGTTCTTCCACCAAGAGGCACGTGGCAGTTAGCAGCCTCCTCTAACTTGCAATGTTGGTCTCCCTGTTCATAAATACACAGTATGTCTTATGCATTTCAACAAAAATTGAGAATTTGCTTGAGATGGGGAAGGTTATCTGTAGCACGATTAATAAAACCCCCCGAGACAGATATTGGGATTCAACCTGAAGGGCCAGAAAAGCAAAACAGTCAGTCACCGGCTTCCCTCTGCCCCATTCCGAAATGGCAATCCTGCTCCAGGAATCCTCAGAATGAGACTGTGTGAGAGTTGTCTCCTCCTGTCTCATCCCCCTCTAGTGCTGGGATTAGAGACATGCACCACTACTATCAGGTTTCTATGGCAAACTAGTGTGGCAACTGAGGCTAAAGGTATGTGTCACCACTGCCTGAACTGTAAGGCTGACCAGGGTGGCTGTTTTACACTCTGATCTTCAGGCAAGCTTTATTTATTAAGATAAAAATGGAATATCACTACAGTTATCAGTGGGTTTTAGATGACAGGAGTTATTGTGTATTTTTGCTCTTTACTCTTTAGGTTTGGGGGAGCTTACCACCCAGCTCCCAAATATTCCCACACAGAGACCTTAATTCTTTCTTATAAATGCCCGGCCTTAGCTTGGCTTGTTTCCAGCCAGTTTTTCTTAAATTATCCCATCTATTTTTTGCTTCTAGGCTTTTACCTTTTTCTATTTCAGTGTATCTTTTCTTACTTCCTACTCCCTGTCTGGCTGTGTAGCTGGCTGGCGCCTGGAGTCCTCCTCCTTCTCTCACTCTCAGATTTCTCCTCCTATTTATTCTCTCTGTCTGCCAGCCCTACCTATCCTTTCTCTTGCCTCACTATTGGCTCTTCAGCCCTTTATTAGACCAATCAGGTGGTTTAGACAGACAAAGTAACACAGCTTCACAGAGTTAAATGTAACTTAAAGAATGCAACACATCATTGCATCATTAAACAAATATTCCCCAGCAGAAATGAATTTAACACATCATAAAATAATATTCCACAACAAGAAGCAAGAAGCTATAGTGTGCTATTGAATAAGAAAGTAGCTACAGACAATAACTGGCTACCGTGTGTCTCAAAAAGCAATAAAAATTTAAAATTTTTCTGTAAACAGTGATAAATGGGGGTATATTCACCTGATTATAAGATTTATCCAAATGTAAGGATACTATATCACAGAGTACCCATTAATACATATAATTTTTGTTTTTATGTATACTTTAAAACTTAATCTAAAAATATTATAGAAAGAATATTTATTTCCACAAACAAAAAGATTTATATTTTCCATAAGGGTTTAAATCATTTTTGATAAGATTTATTCTGTTGTTTTAACAGCTGTTTTAATAATTCCTTTTTTGCATTCTTCCAATTATTTTTTGCAGGAGAAAAGAAATTGTGACTTTTGTATATTGTTCTTTTGTCTAGGCAGCTTGCCAAGCCCCATTTTTAGTTGTAATTGTTTGTAAAAAGAGAAAAAAAAACTTTGAAATTTTTTATATACTATCATGCTATCTGTAAATAATAGCTAGTGTTTTCAATCTTCATATATTTATTTCCTGTACTTCTCTTAGTGCACTGATTAAGACCTCAAGTGTATTAGAGAAGAGAAGCACTGGCTAGTAATTTATGATTTCAAAAGAATGCTTCCAAGTTGTCTCTATCAGAGATGGTGTTTACAGTGAATTATGGGAAAGCAACTTTTGACAGTTGAAGGAACTGCCTTTCTAGTTCCCAATGCCTCTTTCATAACAAATGGTCACTGGGTTTTGACCGATAAACAATATAGTTTCCTTTTTCATCTGCTGATATACTAAATGGCACTAACAGACTTAGTAGAGTAAAGCTACCCTCAAATTCCCGGTGTGAATATTATTTGTTCATGTTTTCTATCTTATTACATCCAATCTGATAGTGTTTAATGTAGCAGACCTGTACCTATGCAGATAAAACTGTAATTCTGTCTTTTTATACCATACCTTTAAGTCTGGCATAATATCTTTTGCTTTATTAAATTTTTTGGGAGCACTTTTATTCCTAATTCTCCACTATATCTGTTTTGTCACCCCTCTATGCCTAAGGTTGTCAATTTTTGCTTTTGTGTTTTATTCTTGATAAATCTTGCTAGAACCTTGTTTATTGTGTCTGCTTATTTACAGCACCATAATTTTTCCTTATCAGGGGCATTGTTTGCTTTCTATTTCATCAACATCTGTTCTTTATCATTTCCTTCTTTTAGTTTCTTGAAATTTTTCAAAGAAATTTTTACTTTTCCTATTTCTTAATTTTAATCATTTTAACTTAATTAATATTAACTTAATATTAATTTCAATATATTTCTAATCAATATATTGTAGGTTACATAGTACTGCTCTAACAATGCCCTGAAAGTTTTTATATATGTTGTTTTTACTAATCTTATCTCAAAATATTCTACTCTTCAAAAGACTTTCTCTTTATTTGTAAATTATTGAGGGCTGTGCATAGATTTGTATTCATTTTAAGTCTATTTTTTTCTAGTTTCTAGTTGTATCTCCATTTTCCTTAAGTTTTGGAGCATTTCAGTCAGAGAAAGCAGGCTCTATATTCTAAGAAAATTGCTTTGTAACCTAGATTGTGGTGAGTGAGTTGTTTGACTGTTATATGTTTTAAAGGTCTTTCTCCATCACTGAACATGCCCCTGCCACATTCGTTTCAAGCAGTTTGTTCATTTCCCTTTCTGTTTCTGTTTTTGTTCTTGTTGTTTTCATTTTAATGTGCTCTGGAACTTACTATACAAGCCAAGCTGGCCTCTACCTCACGGTGACCTTCCTACTCTAACCTCCTGGGTGCTACACCCATAGGCATGAGCTACCAGACCCAGCTTGTTCATTCATCTCAAAGAGTTTGTTGTTCTTTGCCATTACAGACAGTGCTATATACTTTCTATATTAGGGGTCCTCAAGATCACCACTATTTTAGAGATTTTCTGGAGAGATTCAGTCAGCATAATGTTTTCCTTGTGGCTAAGATCAACTGCAGTAACATAGTAAGGATACACAACTAAGATCAGTTGTGACAGCACAGTGGGGACACAGAACTAAGATCAGTTGCACAACCACAGGGTACGAGGAGGAGAAAGGCAGAGTCTGGAGGAATCTGTATATGTGCTTCTTCGTGCTCTGAGAGCACACTCTTCACTTAGCCACAGAATGGCATCTCTTATATGCTATGTTTTTATTCAAGGGAGCCCCATAGAGACTCGGCATTCCAAAAGTTGGAAGTTGATTTCACAGGTGCCCTTCCCAACCAAGAACTGAAATTCCAAATTCCAGATGGAAAAGAGGTTGAGTACAAATCCTATTATTTTTAGTAAATACCAAGACATAGTCAACTACCCTTATCATCCAAGGAATGATAAGCACATCCCCAAGTCCAGATACCAAACACCAAGAAAGAGACATCCTTGCAAACAGAACCTTCTAGAATCAACACCATCAGACCACTCTACTGAAGCCTTTCCACCTACCTTTTTTGCATATATACAAATATTTTTATAGCAGGTTAACACTTTGAAGAGATCGATCATACAGACCAGAAGATATTGAATAGGGCCTTTTGGAAAATTTCACATAAACTAATTATTTGTAAATGAACTTTCATAGATTTCTACCCACGGGTTGAGCTTTTTCTCTAGCTAATGGGCAATGCTATGGGCTTAAGAGGGATGAAAGTCAAAGTGTGGTGGCAAACACTTGTGATACCAGCACCTAGGAGGCTGAGGCAAGAGGACCTTTAATTCAATCAAGCCTGGGATACATAGAGGGGGTGGGGAAAGACAAGAGGAAGGGAGAGATAGTGGGGGGGCAAGAAAAGGAAGGAAGAAGCAAAGGAGAAAGACTAAACCTCTTAACAGTGGCTTTAGTTTAGAAATATTTTCTATTTTCATTGGATGTAGCAGAAGATTGAGAAACCTCCCAGAAAAAGTTTCTGCCTGCAGGATCTAATATTGTTTGTTTGTTTATTTGGTTGGTTGGTTGGTTGGTTGGTTTTGGTTTGGTTTTTTTAAGACAGGATTTTTCTGTGCAGCCATGAGTTTCCTGGAAATCACTCTGTTAGACCAGGCTGGTCTCAGAATTGGAAATCCACCTGCCTCTGCTTCCTAAATGCTGGAATTAAAGGCGTGCACCCCACCTCACAACCTAAGATTGTAAAGTAATTGTCATGCATCATTTTTGTGTTCTTTCCAAAACTGCCTTCTTTTGAAGGTGAATTTTCTCATGAAAGGGTTTTGGAGAATAAACTATTATTTTTCCTTTCTTTAGATTTGTAGAAAAATGGTACATCGCCATGTGCTCATATTCCGCCTGCCTAATTTACAGATGTTGGATGGAATTCCTATAAATGCAGATGATAGGGCAAAGGCCGAGTTTCATTTCTCTGAACTACAAGCAAAGAAAAATTTGGTGACTTTTCTTTTTATTATAAATTATTGTAAATTAACATTATATCATGTATTTTTTACTTAAATGTTTAAGCATATGTGGTTTTGTAAATTATAGTATTTACTTAGTGGCTATTATCAAAGGCAGCTCTTTTTTTCCTAATAATACATTTATATAAGACAGATTATTTAATGTTTGTTTCTTCAGTGCTTCAGGTGATGCCAGAAGGTAAGAAACTGTCAGTTTTATAGAAACTAACCATAAAATTGCTTCAGTTTAGGCAGAGAGGAACAAGGGGAATTTTCACCTTCACTTTCTGGACTGTATAGTTCATCTAACAGAGATGTGTGCTGCTATACTTATAGATTTGTAAGATTACTGAGCTCTTTACCCATGAGCCCTAAAATGTACCTGACCATGACAGGAACAAAATTATAGAATACAGAAACAGGCTTTTTAGGAGTTTAATCATTAGCCACTTTTGTTTGTTCATGATCATCCTCTAAGGACCAAATTTAACACAGAAAGATGGTGTCTTTTACACAGAGATGTAGAATTATGAGCGTTGAACCCTTGCAAAGCTTGAAGAAGAGACAGGAGCAGGGAATGGAACCAGTTGAGACTTTTAGGGCAATCCAAGAGATGTTACAAAGACCTGGAGCAGGTGAGGAAAGGGGTAAAATTAACATTACTAGAAGCAAAAACCCAAAGACATTGGAGTCAAGAATCCAAGATTACATTAAGAACCTTAAGGATCTTCATTTGGGAGGTAGAGGCAAGCAGATTTCTGAGTTCATGGTCAACCTGGTCTACAATAGAGTGAGTTCTAGGACAGCCAGGACTACACAGAGAAACCCTGTATCCAAAAAAAAAAAAAAAAGTCAAGAGAGAGAGGAGAGGAGAAGGGAGAAGAGAGAGGGGGAGGAGAGAAGAGAGCGGGGGGGGGGAACAGGATCTTGAAGGAGGAACAGGTGAGGTTGCTCCAGACAGATGCCTTCCTGCTGGGTTTTTGCTCAACTCCTGGATTAGTATGTACTGATAGACAGTTTCTCCTCAGGCCCTTTACAAAACAGATGGGACCTCTTTCTACTGAACTCTTCTTGCTTTACTTCCTCCATCAGCAAGAGTCACGTATTCATACAGAGATGGCTTGATTTCCTCAAAAACCTGCTTGTGGTTTACATTAAGTCAACAGATGAAACACAAATTTGAATTTTTAATTATGATTTCTATGTTTATGTAAAAACCAACTTCAGTACTTTGAAAAGTCTGGATAAAGAATAATATATATATATCTCTCTCTATCTCTCTCTCTCTCTCTCTCTCTCTCACACACACACACACACACACACACACTGTCAAACTAGAGATGGGATTTTAAAAATATATAAAATACAGGAGAAAAGATAAATTTAGAGAAACTTTGTAAGAAAAGTAATTTTTAATTCTAGAGAACTTACTGTCTTCAAATTTTCTCCCTGTCTTTAAATTCATGCTGTCTTAAAGAAACCAGCAGAAGAAATTATTGTCAAAATCTTAAAGGATAGTTAGGCAAAATGTCAATCAAAGACACTCACTTAGAAGATGGCCTTGGCCAGGCATGTGGTGTGCACACCTGTGGCCACAACCCTTGGAGATGTTCAAAGTCATTCTTGACAGAGGCTACCTGATAGATTCCTCCAAAGAGGCAGAGATTTTTTTTTCTTCATCAAACATATGTACATTTGAAATTTTGTTAAAAGATAAATATGTATTACATTGGTTTTTTATTTTTTGTGGTGCTGAGGAGCAAACACAGGTCATACTAGACATGTGTCCTACCACTCAGATATAATTTAATCCCAGCTTGCAATTATTAATAATTCCTTGACTTTTTGACTAACTCCAGTTTTTACAAATTAATCTTCATGTATTTTAATAAAGGCATTTCTAGAACAAGTTAGAGTTAAAACTATAGGAACCTTGAGTCTCATAATTATTAAATGTTAATAAAAATTAGTTTTAAAAAAAGAGATTGATCTATATGTTAGAAAGATTGAGTACTAACAACCAGTATAGCTAAGAGTCTAACATCTTATGCTCAAGTCCCTGCATAGGCTTCACTGTTTCAGAGGAGAACAAAGCAGGTGACATTTAGTTCAGTGATTAAATCCTGTTTCTTTATCTTCACACCACCTCTTGAAAAAGCACATGCCCCGTGAAATAGTTTTCTGTTCTCGCATCAAATTATCACAAACCCACTGCTTAACGTAGCACATGGTGATTGTCTGATAGTTCAGGAAGTCAGAAATCTGAACCTGTGTCTTAGATGGAAGCATTGGCTGGGCTATGTCCTTCTGGAAGCTCTGGAAAGGAACTTAGCCTGTGAGCTTTCCAGCTTCCAGGTGACCATGGCTTCTGGTCCTCAGCCAGCAGTGGCATCGTGCCAGCCTCTGCTTCCATCATCACAGCTCCTTGGCCCACTCTGACCCTTCTGTCTCCCTCCTTCTAGGTAATCCAGAGTAATCTCCCCACTTCAAAGTCCTTACCTCAGTCACACCTGCAAACTCCTTTGTCATGTAAGGTAAGGTTTTCATAGGGTTAGAGATGAGGCTAGTGGGCATCTTTGGGGAAAGATGCTTCTACCACACTGCATATGTGAGGTTTCACAGGGCCACGAATAAGAGCTATTGTTTAATTAAAATGTATGAGTTCTATTTTAAAGCCATCTTGCTAAATTTTAAAGCAAAACAACACTTACAATAACTTTAAGACACCTTTATATATAATTGTGAAATTGGCTTTGCTTGTTTTCCATTTATCTAGCATTGTAATAATTGTTCAACATAACTTCTTGCCTTTTGAATAGTGCAATATAAAATAATTTAACTATTTTGTTACATAAGCAAACATCTTATTTAAAATTATTCTTGATCCATCTATACACAGTAAAATAAATGAAGTGTTTAAAATGTATTTTAAAATTGAATAATAATTCTTACTTTCATGGCTAGAAAAAAACTGAGCCATGATTTCTTTTAGCTATTTATAATAAACAAAAATATAAAAGATTTCAAGTTTCTCAGTTCAGATTTCTTTATTTTGGTTGTTGCTGTTGCTTCTTTTCTAACAGCAGAAGGGCGAAGGTCGCTCTAAACTCAAACATTTATACCCAATCATGTTAGGGCTTTGGCTTTAATAGAAAAGCTGGCAGCATGCCAAATTAGTGACAGAAAGAAACCCCCATAAATAAGCTGTTGGTCCACTTAGGACTGCACAGCCTTAGCTACAGGGCCTTGGTGCCTGGCAAAGCTGCTTTCTTGGTAATGCTTGCTGAAGTCAAGTTGGTTACTTTACACAAATAGCAAAGGCCTGTCTCTCAAAATAAGTCAAACCACGTGTTCAGAATGTATCACTTTGAACAAGCTCACAGTCCTGATGAAAATAGAGCGGGCATCCATCTATGCAGACAGCCGTTCTGTCCCCAGCTCCCATATAGTGGCCTATACTCATTCATAGTTCCAAAGGGCCCAACACTTTCTTCCGACCTCTCCTGGCACCAGCATGCACGTGGTACACATACATACATGCAGGCAAGCAAGACACTCATGCACACAAAGGGAAAATAAATATTTGAAGAAAGAAAAAGAGCCCTTGCAAAGGAAACATGTCCTTGTGTTCACAGTTTGGCTCTTCCCTGCTAAGAGCCTTGGAAATAGAACCAACCTTCAGGCACTGGCTCCTAGCAGCGAGTAAGACAGAGTCTGAAAAAGCAGAGCCAGAGATTCTGAGGGAAGCCAGCCCCTTCCTGCAGGGCTCTACTCTGGTCCTATTGACAGAGATCCAATCCCGAGCTTAGGCAAGCATGTAAAAGTACTTTCTTAAGTTGACTGTGCGGTGGGTCTTGTGATAAGAAAGCCTATTTCTCTCAGCTTCGGAGGTAAGATGCTCTTAACTGTTTTATTTTATTGTGTAGTTCGTTCCCGTTACCAGCTCTCCTACGGACAGTGGATCATTCTGTCACGTTAAAGCCTCTCCCATTAAAATTACAAATGTTATTCTGCCTGCTGGATTTAGCCATTTCTTGGGACCTGACTTCACCTTGACTCCTGAAGTTGAAGGTATTTTTACAAAGAGTTTCAGAGAGAATGTAAAAACAAATAAACAACAACAGCAGCAACAATAAAAATTTAAAAAAAAAAACCTCATTTGAAACAGCAATCTCATTTGACTTCTAAGTATCTTAAAATTACATGGTTTAATTTGTGATCTAGTGTTACACGTTTTGTCAGTTTGTCTGTGGTGTTTTTTCATTCTATGTAACTGTGCACGGGTTGACACTGATCCACTCTCGTGGTGTGGACAAGAACCCCCTGACTCCTTCCTTCCTATGATTTTACATTTTCTGCGTAGTGAACAACAATCAAAACCCGTCCAGAGGGGAATTCCGCTAAAAGCAGGAATCAGAGAATTTAAAACACAGTGCCTTCCAAAGAGACAGAGTGCCTTCCAAAGAGACAGTGTCTTCCAAAGAGACAGAGTGCCTTCCAAAGAGACAGTGTCTTCCAAAGAGACAGAGTGTCTTCCAAAGGGAGTTCATGTTCCTCGGGGTTATCAGGAACTCAACAAGCTAGCAGAAGAGAGGAGTTTGAGAACCGGGGCTTTAAGAGATGGAGTATACTAAAAGAATAGAAAGTAGAGATATTTCATTTAGTATATTCATTTTAATTAGAATATAGAAGAACCTAGCCCCTAACTGTAGATCCTCAGTCCCTCTGTTTTGGAATAGCTGGGGATAGTGTCCCGGCTCGAGAGAGAGTCTCCTACATTCCTGTTAACTTCTGTTAAATTCTCAGAATAATTACAAGATTGTCTAGGAGCCTCCTCACAGAAGGGGCTTTCCACACATGGCTGTAGTCTTTAGAGAGAAGCCTACTAAAAGAAACCAGGTGTTGGGGATCTGGCTCAATGGGTAAAGGCAACCCTGAGGATTTAGGGTTCAGTCACCAGGCCTCACGTGATGGAGCAGGAAAACCACACCTGAATGCTGTCCTCTGAACACCACACTCATCGTGGAGTGCACCACCCACACCCCTGCCTCCACCCCACCCCTGCTACACACACACACACACACACACACACACACACACACACACACAAATAAATGGAATAGATAGACTCAGCATAATTTATTATTGTGGTATATTTCTACATCTTTATGACAGTAAGATTTTAATCATAATGAGACTTACTATGTTTGTTCAAAAAATTCTTCTATATACACTATTGGACATGTCTAATTGTTCTCAATCTCCTTGAAAGTATAATGTAGTGCTTTAAGGGTGCTTTAGGGGTGCTGATTTGTCTTCTTATGACTTCAGCCCTGGCTTCATCTTTGTAACTTCCTTTTCGTGTGTGTGTGTGTGTCTTTCTCCAAGGTTATAAAACAGTTCTTTAGGATTTTCTGGAAAAAATCCTTACTCTGCTATTTTCTGATTATACTGCTCAAATTTTTAGTTTGAAAAGCACGTCCCCTTTTTGTGTATACTTCCTATTACACATAATTCTGGATATCTATGTCCTTTGAATACTTTTAAAGAATCAAATTGATTAGCAAAAATGCAAGCTACACTAAGTATTAGCAATACATGGTAGCTTTATGGTTTTTTGCTTTTCTTTGGGTGAGGAATGCTTGTTTGGTTTTGAAACAATGTCCCTTTATGCTGCTCTGACTCTCCTGGACCTCTGTAGACCACTGTGTAGCCCAGGCTGGTCTAGAACTCCCTACAGAATAGCTTTGGGGCAACTCGAAGGGATACTCTCTTCTCCTCCTCCATCACATCAGAACAGCACAATCTCCAACTGAGCAAATGGACCAGATCCAGCAAGATGAAGGAAGGTAAAGCTCTCCGTGTGTTGGTAGCATTCTTCTCCATTTAAAAACTCTCCAAATTTTTTACGTATAAAAATAGTGACTATTGCCACACACTGTTACAGCTTACTTTACTCGCTGGAAAAAGCTCTTAGCATAGGACCTTCTTCCCACATGCCTGGAACCTTTGTCAAAACCTCATAGATTTGTATAATAATTCAAAAGCGTAAATAACAATTAAGGGTGAACAGTGTTCCGAAAGTGGGAAGTGAGAAACTAGTGAGAAAACATCGAAATAACTACAGAGCAATCACGATTTGTGTTCCCTCCCAACGCATGGCCCTCACGGAGCTGTAATGCAGTTTGCTTGTATTTGAAACAGCAAATAAATTCGACATTCTGAAATTGTGAAGGCCAAGAATCTTGCAAATATTCCAAGCTTTCTTTAAAATTCCCCTCTTACCTTGTATCCAATGTCGACCCAGCCCCAAGCCCAACTCAGTCATAAGAACCTTCCCACCTAGTGCTCATCTGGAGTCGGTTCCACCGTGCAACCCCTCCCTGACGGAATTTCCAAGGACTGCCCATTTTTCCCCCCGCTTCTTTGTACCTCCACTCTTGCAGCTCTGACCTGCTGCTGAACCCACCCATTGGCTGCAATCGGTTGTTTGGGTGAGTTTCCAGGCTGACATAATTTCTAAATAGTCAAAATGAGATTCTATCTTTCACACTGTCTTTGGGAACTGAACACATATGCAATGCAGAAGCCACATGCTGCAGAGTTACTTCCAGTTATCTGAATCATGAAGTTGCTAAGTGACCATCATACCTACCTCGTTTCTGGGAGTAACTTTCTAGATCAAGTCAGATGTAACTACCTAAAAATAAATGAGCATGAATCAGCAAACACTTATTTTTAACATCATGCAAATGCTAGCAGACAGTAATCAGAAAAAATACAACCTTACGTTTCTGATATGCTGAGGCCCTTCGGTTCCACATGAAGACATCTCCCTTGGTAAATCTGACTTAATACCATTGGTCTTACTGGTTTTAAACCATGTGATTATTTTATTTCTTTCCCCAATTTCTACAACAGTCATGAACTACTTATTTAGTATACAACAATCTCAGAAGATAAAAGTGATAGGACATAAAGCAGATTCTAGAAATACAAGTGTTTGTTTCTGGTGTTATAAGGAGTTAATTGTGAAATCTCATTGTGGTCTTCCCTGCAAAGACTTTTGTTGTCCTAATTAAATTAGTTGTTCTAATCTAAACAATTAGAATTATATGAAACTTCATTTCATTGGCGTTGTACCTAATTATTAAAGGTCAAAACCTGGTTTGAGCATGTCTGTTTTAGCCTGAGACTTCCTGTGAAATTGAATCACTATGGACACAATTGTTTCTATAGGGAGTAAGATTGCTGTACCTCTGAGAACAGGAGCCAGCAGACCAAACAGAACCACTGCTAAAGTAAGGTGAGTTTCTTCTACTTGAGTTTTTGCCACATTTTTGTGCTATTCTTTGCAAGGGGGGGGAGAAATACTCTTAAACCAGGACAGCCGTCAAACTCACTTTGAGATAAATGCAAAACGTGGTTATCGATGCTAGTTCCAAACGTAGCCAGCTATGGGCACTGCTGGTGCCTGTTCTCACAAGTTACAGCAGAGCCTTATTTGCTATTCAAGCAATGTGCCTGTAGTGATACGATTTTGCAAGCAGTTTCAAGAAAAAAAAAAGCCACATTTTCAAACTAAGTTTTGACCTTTAATAATTATATTTCATTTAAATTTTTGTTAAATTGTTATATTGTTTAAAATAGCACAAACAAGTATGGATTTGACTTTGGTTGTTAAATAAAGTTTTCTAAATTGATGACCAGTGGACTGGGTCTGGTACTCAGGTGGCAGAGTGCTCACCTAGCCTAGCATTCACAAAGCCCTGGGTTCAACCCCCGTTCCGGCACACATCAGGCATAGTGGCACACAGGTATCAGGGGGTAGAGGCAGGAAGATAAGGAGTTCATTGTGATATCCACTGAGCCACAAGAGACCCTATCTCAGAAAAAATTATAAATAAGTGTCAGTCATATTTTGATATAAATAGGCTACACAATTCAGAAAGTTCCTATGTTCAAAGTATCGGCTCTATGTTGCATATAATTTCATAGTATTACAATGTTACTTGTATAAACATAAGGTGTTTTTATCTGACTGCATACCATATAATCTACCTGAAAATATTTCCAAAGGTATTTTGGAAACTATCACTCTGGTGTCCATGCAATAACTCCGTGCTTTTTAATCCTTTAATACCGGCTTTTGTACATTAATTGTGTAATATGTTAAACTTCACTCCTAATTGCAGATTGATTTTGCACTTCTTACTGTGTGGGTTTTAAACAGCTGTTGCATTCAGGGCCTTTGTTCCCAGAACAGCTGTGCAGTTCTGAAGACGTCCAGAAGGTGTCGGGTTGCGACACTGCAGTGTCTGACGGGGTGCAGCTATTAAGAAATTAGGACTCCATGCTCTTTGTTTCCTTATATGACTAGAAGTGCATATGAAACTTTTATAACAAAGCATGTCTTTTTAAAATACTAGGACAAATACAAGTATTAGGTTTTTACTGGGAAAAAGTGTTCAAGAACAGAAACATAGAAAGCAGAAAAGAATAACTTATATCACTCTATTTAACATTCTGAGATTTTTTTTTCTCCTATGGATTTTCATAAATACTTTATTTTAATGCTTATTTTTAAAAATTGGGGGATATTTTATAAATATTATTCTAACTACACCTGAATTTCTTATTGAACATAAAACAAGTTTAATACATAATTAATGGTGACATAAAGAATCATAATAAACAAGAGTTTAGGCACGGCACAGAATGCAGTGAACACATAGCTGTCCTTCAGTAGCCTTTTCATATAAATCATGGTGCTTTTTGTGCAAACAATAACGGTGATTCTGGACATTATTTAGCACAGCAGATCATAATTTCTTTCTGCCATGACAGCAGATGTCACTGACATAATGCACAGCTCCCCTGGGACTAGCGAGGAGGTTAAGCTCAATGTCATTCATAGGCAACATGTCTGTCTCCTTCCCACTCCTATTTAACAAAACAAAATATCCTGGGAGGCAAGTGATGTTTTTATAGGAATGACTGTACGTGGCACACATTTTGAATGACTTATTCTAAAACTCTTACTAGATAAGCATGTCATGTACCATCTCTTTAAAGACAGTGTGGCCTACGAAAAGGATAGTGTATAATGTATCCAATCCTAGATTTTGTTTTACAACTCCAAATTCACTGCTTTTCCAAATACACATAAATAAGCAGTTAATAATTACATGCTATTCCGCCAGCAGTTTGCATTAGCTTTCTAAATACCTAACGTGCATAAAGACTATAAACTATTTCATTCTCTTCCACTATATTTAGCTTGGATAAAAAGTATAACTTCTGCAATGCAAATATTATTTCTTTGTTCTCCGTAAATACCTTAATAAATGTATTTTGCATTCAATCAATCAAATCCATTCTGACCTGATGTTCAATTCCACAGACAACCTGGAATGTGATAAATTAACTCACTTGAATTACAGAGTAGGAGCCTACTGTGCTGAACTGAAATTAGATGATGGCAAGACAACCCTCTGACATCTACGTATGACAATTAACTGTAATTATAACTGTTCAGCAAGGATCTTACCACTTATTCTAGTTTACAGTCCTAGATCCTTCTGTTGAATTATCTATGACTGTAAATATTTTTGTCTAAAATACGCATGATGCTCTTTTGTACAGGTGTACACTGCATATACGGCCATAGGCGCTAACGACTAGCTTCAAAGTAATCCTGAATATGCAATATGCGTAATTGTTCCCACCCACAAACTATCACACATTGTAAGAGCATTAAATATTTTGAAATATTAGATCTTAATTAGAGCTTAATTCAGTTAAATATTACTGACATAAAAGGAAATAAACTATCTAGTTCTCTGTGAGTTGAGACAGCACCCATGGTCAAATCCCTTTGGTTATTAAGTGAATATAATCAACTCCGTTTGTTTGTGGGCTAGAAACTGATTTCTCATCAGAAAAGGTTGCCTGTGCAAAAACTCCAGAGATTCCAGACACCCTTGAAGCCCTTAACTGCTTGTTCATCTTATTATATTTTCCTTCATCATTAAAATATTTCTAAGAAAAATCAATACTAAATTGCTATTTAAGTTCACAGCTGCTTTTTAAAACTAGATTGGCCAGGAACACATAGTTATTTTACTGAAAATAATCTGCTTCTACACATTTTGTTTTATAAAAATACAATTATAATGTAAAATCAATTAGATAAAATAAATATATAATTATACCATTATATCATTAAAATTTTTCAATTTAATTTACTTTGTAAACTATTCAAAAGGTACCTCTCAGATCCAAATCCAAATTTTTTTATGTAATGACATATCCTTATAACTAATTAATGATTTAATAGAAAAAACTATAAAAATTCGTAACCTAAAAATAGAATAGCTAGTCAAAGAAACGTGGAAATATATTTGAAAGTATTAATTACCTGAAATTAAATTATTCACCTTCTATATTTTATTTTTAACTATATGCTTATTTGATTCAACATAAGCCCTGTTTCTCAACGTTGTCACGTTCCATATACAGTTCCAGCGATCACGGAAAGGAGTTAGATGAGCGGTAGAACACTTTCTTCTCTGGTCCATCTGTAATCCGGACAGTTTGTCTGTGTGTCCTGAGTGAAAAGTGTATCAGGATAACACATTTTGATACATTTTTAAATGAATTACAATTTTACCAAACACAAGACTATAAATAAATGTGAGGGCTTTTTTTTTACAAGTATTAAAATGTATGATTTTGCAGTTATGTAAATTTAAACCCATAATCCTAAATTTTCTACATTTTAATTTTATGATTCTAATTAGTTTCTAAATGTGTAAAAGTATTTCATACCAGCATTGTTTGTAAAAAAAAATAGTAATCTTACTATTATATCAATCATAATGCAACAGCTGTACTTTAAAAATCAAGTTGGTGACATTTAGATGTTGTAGAAAATACCCATGGCCTATGTATTTTTTGTATCTTCCCTACTATAACTTGAGTTTATACTTGTCTTATTGACTTGGCTTTGCTCTTTGTTTTGTCTTTAACTGTAACTTGGTGCCTGGTCTCTTCCCTCCAAAATGTTTTACAACTATCTCTCTCTGGGAACAACCGAAAAAGCCTAATCTGTTAAATATATATGTCAATAGCATTTTTAAGTTCCCAATTATTTCTCATTTCTTCCTCTCAATTTGGCTCAAACACGTATTTGCAAACACTTAGCCTCAGCAGCCTTTCACTCTTTACGGAGAGCTTTGCGAGAGCTCAATCAACGTTAATGGTGCATTTTTAGTTAAGGACACAAAACGGGGAGAAGTCAATTTGAGATCCCAGATGAACAAGTGTCTTCAGAAAGAATGGGCGTAAATGGGCTTAGAAAGCAGCGCACGAGTGAAATGCGGTGTGCAGAGCACTCGGGAAGCAGACACAATGGGAAGAGCGAAACACTGCCGAGCCTTTTAAGCTACATACAATTGGAGCAATGGACTTGATCCAACCATCTATGTTAAACCGTTAAAAGATAGGTGAAAAGCAGAGCAAGCTGGAATTCTATGGTGAGTGCCGAGGAACAGCAAATGGAGAGCTAAGTCTAAAAGGAATGAATGCAGTCATTCAACAAAGAAGTCAAAATTGGCGCATTTCCCTGGTTAATTTACCTTGGAAGGACTCTCTAGGTATTGAGCCATTATTAACAACAAAAATAGTATTTAAACTGCCACCATTAGAATTTTGAAAGAACCTGGTCTACACCTGGTATTTCATTAACGTATCCCTCTGTGTTTCTATGTATAAGGGAAAATATAACATAGCTCATAAACATACAGTAAATTCTCACAGCCTCATAACAATCATTGTACTCATGTTGAGCCCCTTCCACTCAAAAAAGATGCTAATTTATATTAATGGCAAAGGTGCACATATACAGTTAAACAAAGTTGAAACAGAGAATCAAACTAGATGTCACACATTACTTATAGAACATGGAAGTATTAATATTATCTGACTTTAATTAGTTTAAAGAAGAGTTGTACATTTTTGAAAAATGTTTCTTAAATGTATTGATATGCTTTCCTGTTTTAATAAATTTTACATCATCATAAAAGGGGGCATGAAATTATAAACTCTAGAATTTGAAGCTGTTAAATGTGTGAAAGAGATGACCCATGTCTTAATTCATCCATCATTAGCATCTTGAAGAAAATAATTATTCTTTAAAATAATTCCTAAGAATTAGCCATATAGCAATCAATGGTTTTGACTCAGAAAAAAAAATTCCTTTATATATGTCATATTAGCTAGCGTCCACAACAGAAAGGCTGGGAATGTTAGAATGAGACTTCAAGGAACGGAAAGGCACAGTCAGGATTAAGTTGTTCATTACTTAGGTTGTCAGCGCCTTGCTTTCTGCTCCGGGACACAGTGTGTACTGCGTGAGTGCTCCTGGCCCCCGCAGTCCAGGCTGCCATCAGAATGAGCTGGAACAGATTCTGCCTCCATGCTTCCTAGACTGTCTACATCAGAGCCCTAAGAGTGCTTAAGAAGAGCGTTTGAACGTTCCAGCTTCCCTACCAGCGCATGCGGGCTGCCTTTCCGCTCGGGTTCTCTTGGTAGCATGCTCCATAAAAGAAGGGGATTCAAATGCTAGGAGGACAGCTGTGCAATCCTTTGGCTGATACAGTGGGCTGGACAGGAGCCTCCACAATAAAGTAAGAAAACATCGCGTTAGTGGACAGTGAAACTGCTGTTTTGTTGTGTCTAATTTTCCCAGTCTTTCTCCAGATTCGTTTTTGAAAATCTATCCCTGTTTTATGAGTTAACATTGGGATTACCAGTAACTAGAGTGGGCACACACACAGCCTGCAGATGGGGTATGGACTCAGGGAATGATTTCCTTAGTTCATGTCCTTCAGGACAATTCCAGCTGGGTGGATGTGACACAAGTTTCCGGCAGCCATTTGACTGCCACTAGAAGAGCTTATGTGAAGAATAAGCCAATGAAAACAAAGCAATATTATTGACAGTAGTATTTGAGTTTCCAAATGATGTCTTAGATGTGCCATTTGACTTCCTAATTAGATACCCAGTAAGTTCCTTTGGGGCAATTAAATTGCTGTCATTTTCAACCAACAATATTTTTAGTGTGATGCCTAACCTCAGTGAGGGGTACAAAGGACAGTATCACTTTTATCGAGTCTCAATTATAGTAATTTGAAGACTATTATTTAAGAAAAAAATGTGGTAGTCGGGCTGTAAAACAAATACATAAAATATATTATTCTTAAAAATAAAGAAAATATAACCTTTCTTAAGACCAAAAGGATGACAAAATGAACATGAGTCTATAAAAATAACATATCCAAAACACAGAAGCAAGCAACTATATGAGAAATGTGTATAATTCACCAAATGGTGGTGGCATATACCTTTAATTCCAGTACTCGGGAGGCAGAAGCAGGCGGATCTCTGTGAGTTCGAAGCCAGCCTGGTCTACAAGAGCTAGTTCCAGGACAGGCTCCAAAGCTACAGAGAAACCCTGTCTGGAAACCCTCCCCCCAAAAAAGAAGAAATTCATGTAATTCTGTATTTTATGTATTTATGTAATCTTTGCTTCTTTGGACTTCCAGTTTCTTGCCTTTTATGCAAGCATCTTTAATTTCTAAAGTAGTGACTGAATACTCAGAGTTCACTTTAGTTTCACAATTATATTTTCTGCTAATGCCTATTGACATTGACATTTTCTGTTACTACATATGGACTAAGAAAAAGAAAGGCATAGAAAATTCTCAAATAGAACAGATTTTTGAATGACAGATTTCAGTTTATGCAGAATATAATTTGGTGACATTTAAGATTCTATATCAAGTTGCTCTATGAATTCAAGTTTTTAATTGTGCTATACTCCTACTTTGTAAACTAGACCCTTTTTTATTTTTAACCCTGCTTTTGATCGCTTTCTAAAAATATTGCAATGAGATACATAGAACATGATTTTCATTTTTGATACATAGTGTATATATTTACATGTTCTATAATGTATGTATGCATGTGTTATGAAATAGGGTCTCAAGAAGCCTAGGCAGGTCTCCAATTCTTTAAGCAGAGGATGACCTTGAACTTGCGCTCCACCACCTCTACTCTTTCTGAGTGCTAAGATTATAAGAGTGTGCTAGCTTGTCTGGGTTATGGAGCCAGGTCCTCCTGAGTGCAGGTAAGCACTCAACCGCCTAAGCACAGCTCTGTCCTATCTTAGCCATTTTGGTTTTGTAGACTGTAGATTTACATGCAAATGAAGTTTACTGTTTTAAGTTATCTTAAGGGCACAGTTCACTTCCAACCGTTGTCCTCATTCATCTTTAAAAGCTCCAAACCTTGTCCCCATCAAATAAATTATTTTCCTCTAGGCAAGGTATCCGCCCTTTCCCTTTTTGTTTCTGTGGATCTGACTACTCTAGGTAGTTCATATGCATGTAATTATATAATATCAGTATAATAGATTTGTGAGTGGACTATTTCCCCAGACATGCTTCTAAGGTTCATCCATGCTGTCGTTATGTGTCACAGTTTTCCTCCTCCTTAGAGATGGTTATGAATCTATTGTGTGTTTACACCACATTTGGTGCAGCAAGTCATCTACCTTTGGGCTATTTCCGTGACCTTCCTATGAATAGGTGTACAAATGTCTGCTTGAATCCTTGTTTTCAGTTCTGTTAGGCACATACTCAGTGCAGAACTGCTAGATCATGCGTCAGTTCCACCTGGGCTTCTGAAGAGCCCTCGTGCTTTCCAGAGCTGCTCCATCACTTTCTATTCCCACAGCAACACACACAAAGACGTTATAGGACGTGCTGCACGTTATAGTGTGCGCACTCTAGTCTACACAGTCAGTTTCTAAGGTTCGAAAACAAACATTAGATGATTGTTCAAAGTGGCATCAAGACACATCGTGATGCTAACAAAATTACCAGCTAAAGTGTTTCCAAGTTTTCTCATTTGCATATTTTCACAGAATTGGAATGCTGCTTACAACTTTTAAGGTTATCTATCTAAATATTTCCATGACATTACAAAGACAACATGATCATCTTCTCTCTCTCTCGTGTGTGTGTGTGTGTGTGTGTGTGTGTGTGTGAGTCTTTGTATAGTCCTGAGTGTTCTAGAACTGATTGTGTAGACTAGACTGACTTTAAATTCATAGAAATCAACCTGCTTCTGCCTCTCAAATTCTGGGATTAAAGAAGTGCCACACCACACCTAGCCATAATTATAAATATAATGTGTGTGTTATGTTCAACCAAGAAAAATGATGCATAAAAGATGCAACATTAAAGTTGTTAAAATTTTTGTTTTGTTTTATTTTGTTTTCAAAACAGGATTTCTCTGTGTAACCCTGGCAGTCTTAGAACTTGCTCTGTAGACCAGGCTGGCCTCGAACTCACAGAGATCCACCTGCCTCTGCCTTCTGAGTTTTGGGATTAAAGATGTGTGCCACGACTGCTAGCTGCAAAAATTATTTTCTGACCTCATAAATATATAAAAAACACATTTATAAATAAATACTTCCTTTAAATGATTCCCATAGGAAAATACAATCAGCTAAAAGATATGCATTTTTGACCATCACTAATATTAAATTTTTTTCCAAAGTTGTTTTATAGATTTGTTTTATTCCACCATTCTAAGCAGAGCAGCCCATGGCAGGAGGTCCTATTATTCTTCTGTGAGCCACTACTCCTCTAACCAATTATCTATCACCTAACTTAATAATCACAAAATAAATGGGCATGCAATGAACTTCCCAGATTGGACAGCATTAGGCCAATTTAATCTCTATTTATATATAACAAATGAGGTGGTGCAGGCAATATTCAACACAACTTAAGTGCAATTGGTGCTAAGTTTTTCTTTTCTTTTTTGTTGTTGAAAATAATTTTCATACAATATATTCTGATCACAGTGTCCTCTTCCCCGTATCCTCCCAGATGCTCTCCAACTCCCCCCACTAGCAGGTCCACATTTTCTCTCTCTCTCTGTAGGAAACAAGTAAAGTTTTAAAAATCCAGTATTTAAAAAAAGAAAATAAAGTATAAGAAACACACACATAAAAACCCTGTAAAGACACAAAAGTGCTAATTTTAAACTCATTTTTGTTCATTTATTTTTTGTAAATTTTAGTCATTCAACCACAACCTCTTCAAGTTAAATATATCTGTCAGCCAAACTATTTAGTAAAATTTTTTGCACACAGGAGGCATCAATTGGGTTAAATTTATTCTACCGTATGTTCATTTTTTTTCTATTGACTGGGGGAAACTTTTTAACCATGATTAAAAGTAAATTATCCACACATTAACACATTACAAGGATTGACTCCCGCTCTGTGTTAGAACTGTGGAATAAAATCAGCAGATAAAAAGGAAGTCTTATAAAACTGACTTGAGAGTCAATGTGGTATTCAATTCTACAGAGTGTAAATGATAATAGGCATGTTACTAGGACTGTCAAACTCTTCCCAAAGCAATCTTCAAGGCTAATCACACAGACAATCATTCTTTTCATTTCTATAGCAATAACAAAAATTTAAGCAATATCTCTTGATTGAAGCTGTCTTGAAAATTGCTTAGTTTGAGACCTTACTTTAAAATGCAACAAGCCTGAAATGTTAAATGCAATTTGCCATGCAGCCTGGAGAAAGAAATGAAGTGTTTGGTACATTTTTCCTAATTGTTCATGATTGCAGCCTGAGTAGCCCAAGCGCTTTATCTTCAGAATCTCTTCTGAGAGCCTTGTCATCTTTGACCACTAGTTTTAATCAAAAGGAGGCTAAAAATAAAGTGACTTCAGTATTACAAGAGAGAAACATTCACAATGCCAGCTTTAACATTTTATTTAATTGACCTTAAAGAAAAAGCTCTCGGTGGGTAAACTGTTGGCTCTTAATGAATTCTAATTGCCAATGCCAATGCCGACAAACATCACTCTGTGGAGAAAGTTAGCAGTTCCAAAGCAGTCGTCTTTTGGTTTGGGTCTGCGTAGCAATAGGTAGAGCTCACTCTTAATTTTAACTCTGCTATTTAGAAAGTCTACGCGCTTTTTTAAAGAAACGGATCACTTTCATTAAAAATTTTATAAATTCGCCTTTATTTCTACCCATAAATATGATCAACTTAACACAAAAATAAGAGCAGAAACAGAGTTACCTTGAAACCGAGCTCTGTACTCCAGTCTCTCCTCACCACTGGGTGTTATCCTGGAGGCTGGAGGGTCTGGTGACCCCCAGTGTCAAATGATCCCCTCTGTGTAGACAGCAAACTAGAACTGAGACGTCAGTAGTGACCAAATATGCTTTCCATAGCTCTATGAAAATCAAATCTTTCCTCCAGGTAATAACAGTCTTTTTCTAAAATTTTCATCATTTTAATATTGAATAAAGTATCCATGCTCATTATTTAAACAACACACCGCCCCCCACCAAAAAAACCCTCATGTTATTTAGTTCATGCTTGATAAGAAGTGAAGAAAATGCTGGTCTAGTAAATGAAGATGGCTCAGAGAGGATGGAGTTCCAGTTGCTGCCAGGAAGGGGTGCTTTTGTGTAAGAATGGAAGGAGCCATTTTCCTCAGGAGGAGTCAGTGATAGATACAGATGTCAACCAAAAGAGGAGAAAATCGGCTTCAGGTTCTTCTGAGGTTCTTCACTAAGACACGCAGCAAATACTTTGCGGTCCGTGTATCAGTAGAAAGGGTAACAGAAACTCCCTCTGGATGAGTTCGCCTCACATTTAAGTATTTTTGAGATGCTAAACAATTTCTACTAAATATTAGAAAGCAGATGTCTATGTAAAAACAAGGATCTAGCCTGAACTCAATAAAGGTTTTTTGAGTTTAAAAAAATCAATTTTAATTAGTTAATTAATTTGTAAACTTTGTAAATTACATGCGAATGAGGCAGATAGAAGCCTGAATTTGGGGGAATGTGCTGAGATTAATAAATGTTAAAGTTAGTTAAGCCACTGACAGGCTTCCAGACGCATGCGCTCCCTTGCACAAGCAGGGCAGCAGCGGAAGAGTGGATGCCCCGTGGCGGGTGTCCATCATAGCTCTGTGTCAGTCCTGTTGACTAATGTGTGCTATAGGAGTGGGAGATTAGGTGACTGCTGAACCGCTGCGACAAGGTCCATGACCTAAATGCTACTGTAGATAAGCTACAGGACTTCATCAACATTGTCTTGGCATCCTTGTATTTTGGAACAAAGGAGACACGTTTTATGCCCTGGTGAATCTTGCTACTTCAGGTTTCCAAAAGGGCCACGGGTTTTGCAGAAAACGGGCTGGATCTGTTTGGGGAGGCCTTGGAACTGATCGTTGACTCAGAAACTGGTTTTGCTTCTTCTACAAACATTTTGAACCTGGTTGATCAACTCGAAGACAAAAAGTTAAAGAAGAAAACAGAGCCGGTGCTGCAGAAGTTCGTGCAGAGCACGCAGCTGATTGAGAAGGGAGTTCACTCTGTATGGCTGGGTCGTCCTGGAGAGGGAGCAGTTCGTCCAAGACCCCTTCCCGGATGCCATGAAGATATGCAACCATACGCCACAGCCTCTTCATCCATGGTCAAAGCAAGAGACATGGGTATTAGGATACATCTTTTTTTTTTTTTTTTTGCGTAGCCAAGTATGTATAGTCCACCTCCGAACCGTGCCCCCCGTGTAATGATTACTGGCCTGCCCATGATAGCCCAGAAGTCTTCAACCCTGAGAATGAGAGGAAGACCGGCATCTATCTCCAAGTGCAGTAGAAAGCCCTTGTAGATGCGGCAGCAGTAGCTGCGTGTCCTTCATGCCTCTGGCTGTTGGTGAGCTGACCTTCACGGCTCATTTAGGCCATATCCTGGCCATCTACACGGCACATGGACTGCATCCCTTGTTGATATTTATTCTTAACATGTTTTTAGTAAACATTTCCTGCTGGCATATAAATATTAAAGTTAAATAGTTACCCAATATTCATTTCTATATTCTGATTTTTGTTCCAATTAAGACCCTAAAAAGGAACACCAATAAAATAAAACCTTGACATAAATTAATTAAAATTGTTATATTTGAGATTATATTGCAAAAGACAAGCTGCATATGAAAACTTCTCTTAATAATGCTTACTCATTTTTGGTTTAACAAAACAAGACTTCCATGTATTTTACTTTTTATGTTATAATGCTTACTCATTTTTGGCTTAACAAAACAAGACTTCCATGTATTTTACTTTTTATGTTATATATAACATATATTTACATATGTGCAAATGTTTTATATATGTATCTGTGTAAATACAATAATATCCGTATTTTGCATATGTGGTAACATATGCAACATTTGAAAACTAATAAATGAGAATTACTCTCATTTTTCAATAAAACATTAATTTTTGAGGAGTTCAGAGGACGATCTGCTAATGTAACACTTCACTGTACACTGGTCTACGATCTAAGCAATCTTGATCATCATAGGCCCCAAATGACTGGTATGCCAGAAACTTATAGTAATTTTCAACAACACTATATAGCACCAAAAATATAGAATTCCTCTTTCTATGAAACTGTCAATGCTATAATTATGTCTTAAGGAAAATTGCTTTCTGTATGAGTGTATCATTATGGAAATAAAATCCACTGTGGATACATACATATGTGTGAATACATACATACATACATACATATATATATATATATATAAAAAGAAAATGTGTGTGTGCACGCATGTGTATGGTTTTTCTAGACAGGGTTTCTCTCTGTAGCCCTGACTGTCCTGGAACTTGCTCTGTAGGTCAGGCTGGCCTAGAATTCAGAGATCTGCCTGCCTCTGCTTCCTGAGTGCTGGGATTAAAGGTGTGTGCCATTTCTGTCTAGCCCACTATGGTTTATGAAAAATGACACAATAAGCAAATCATTTAATTGCTTGGGGGATTTTTTAAGTGTATTTTTGCTAATTCTTGTTTGCAATTTTGTGATTTAAAGATTGCAAATTTTGGTTAAGACTGTTATTAACAACACAAAGGGGAATAAAGTACATGTTCCTCTTCTCATCAAGACCCACTTAATCTCTTGAGGCTAAAGTCTACTGGTTTCTTTTTATCCGTCAGAAATAAACACATACCAAGCATACACAGGCTTATATCCAGTTTACCTAGATCTAAACATACTGTGCAAGTTGATTTATTTTAACTTGCTACAAGCTGGATGTCTCTGCATGGGACTACCCAAAGGACTACTTATAGAAAAACATCCAATTGAACCCATTTTCTACTGAAGGAGTGTTGTGCTTTCTGCTTTCAAATGTTTTAAGTGTATCTTTGTGAGAACGCTGTTATACACTCAGGTGAGAGAGCTGCTCAGCAGATTTCCAGAGATCAAATTTCTAAATGGAAAGGCATCTTAAAGTTTGTTGCAGCAAAGCTAAATTTTCAAAACTGCTCCTCTGGCCTACAACTTATATTTTATGTATAAAATTTCTTTGCCAAGTGTGGTTTCACTTCCTCTAAATACCTATATGAATGACCTCTAATTTTTAATATTTATATTATCCTGAACATATCACCATCATATAAACTATAGAAAGTAATTCAAACTAATGTGGGCTTTTCTTGGCAAGTGAAGATGGAGCTCAAGGAAAAGGGAAGACAATCTTTATAGGACTCTGAAGGCTAGCACGTTTAGAAGGCAGATACCAAGGAAAGGTTAGCTACTTCAAGTTACTATAGCTTTAACTTTAGAAATTAATATTATTATAAGGCATTATATCCTTGATACCACTGTCAACAGAAGATGCTGGTGTTTCAATCTCAGTCTCTGATGCAGGGGTAAAGACTGAAGTCTGCGTAATCAACTCAATTGTAGGTGGCAAACAAAGGGTATCTTGTAATTCAGGTGTGTGTGTGACTTAGCTGTACAGACACAAATTAAAAATGTGTAGATATTTACAGAAATAGTGTATTATTGAACTTCAAATGTCCAGTGAACTTGTCTTCACATTTTTTTTTATTAAATGTACCCTAATTTAAAAGTGAGACAACTCTGGCCAAGAATGGTGGCACACAACTTTAAACTCCAGCATGCAGGAGGCAGAGGCAGATGGGTCTCTGTGAATTTGAGACCAGTCAGTCTACATAGTGAATTCCAGGTCAGTTAGAGTTACACAATGAAACACTCTTAAATAAATAATTAAACAAATAAACAAACAATTAATTGCTTTCAGTATACAAATAGTTCTTTGTTCTCTTTCTAAACAACTATATCCCTCAAATTTCAGTATTGATAGCTCAAAATAATAAATACCCTTAAAAGTTAAGCTGGATGTGTGATTCACATCTGTAACCTAGGACTTGGGAGACTGGCACTGGAAGACTGCTAGGAGCTTACGACCATCTGAACCATAGCCTGTCATAAACACAAGAACAATAACAACCTCCAAAAAAAGTTATTGATGGCAAATAACAATGAAATGTAAGCACTATCCAATAAATTTTTAATTCCTTTGAAGAAAAGGAATTAGAGGGTCTAGAAGTCTCTGTAAAGACCAAACTGGTTTCAGACTCACAGAGATCTACCTACCTCAATCTTCTGAGTGCTGAAAACAAAATCCAAAAACTATCTTTTTAACCCTGTAACACTCCCCATCAAGAATAACTTTAAAAACTTCAGAATTATAAAATATATCTTACAAGAAAGTTTAAAACTGCTGGGTGATGGCGGCAGCACATGCCTTTAATTCCAGCACTCAAGCAGATCTCTGTGAGTTCAAGGCCAGCCTGGTCTACAGAGAGAGAGAGTTTCAGAGTTC
Source organism: Dicrostonyx torquatus (assembly GCA_028555095.1). Lineage (NCBI taxonomy): Eukaryota > Metazoa > Chordata > Mammalia > Rodentia > Cricetidae > Dicrostonyx > Dicrostonyx torquatus. Next base: position 1,131,195 of record JAQHUG010000070.1, on the reverse strand, counting down.
CAGAATAGGCTCCAAAGCTCAGAGAAACTGTCTCAAAAAAAAAAGAAAGGAAGAAAGGAAGGAAGGAGGGAGGGAGGGAGGGAGGGAAGGAGGGAGGGAAGGAAAAAAGGAAGTAGGAAGTCCTTCTGTCTATGTGTTGCTTTTATTGGTTAATGAATAAAGAAGCTGCTTGAGCCAATAGAAGGTAGAATAGAGCTAGGCGGGAAAACTAAACTGAATGCTGGGAGAAAGAAAGCAAGTCAGGGAGAAGCCATGGTGCTGCCACAGGAGACAGACGCCGGATGCTGGATGAAACTTTACTGGTAGCCCACAGCTACATGGTGATGCACAGATTAATAGAAATGGGTTAACTTAAGATTTAAGAGCTAACTAGCAATACACCTAAGTGATGGGCCAAGCAGTGTTTTAATTAATACAGATTTCTGTGTGATTATTTCAGGAGTCGGGATGGCCGGGAAAATGAATGAGCAGGCTCCAACAACAAAGGAAGGAAGGAAGGAAGAAGAAAGAAAAAATAAAGCTTAAAACCAACTAAGTCAAAACTCTGATCACGCTAGTTATTGTTTATTTCACAAGTCACTTGTGTGTCTGTGGGACATGAAATGTTTTATTTTGAAAGGTATTTCAATATGAAACTCTTCCTAACTCCCTGTCATTTAACATCCTCATATCTGAGTCACACAACACACATGCTCATCAACATGAGACAATGTAAAATTCTACCTATCACATGATCACATTAAAAGTATGTGTATCAGACAGAGGTGTAGCTCGTTGGTAGAGTGTTTATCTGGCACACACAAAGGCCCAGAATTGATCCCCAGCACCCCATTAACCGAGTGTGTGGTACCTATAACCCACACAGAAGAAGTAGAAGAAGAAGATAAATTCAAGGTCATCTATAGCCACACAGGGAGTTAGGATCAGACAGTATATGTAAAAAAACCTGTCCCCAAAAGAAATATCATAATTTGTGATATAAAGAAGTCAAGTAAATTTCAACAAACCAAAAAAATGTCACACTGTCACTTTCTTTTCCAGATGCTTTTTCTTCCCATATACTTTACCAATCTTTCCCAATCTCAGGACTTTAACTATTTTTCTCTATTTCTAGCTACTTTTATATGGCAAAATATACCACAAGTCCTTCCGAAGCAAGTCCACTTGATTTTGTTATCTTTCTTTTCAATATGGCTCTTCTTCTTTTACTTATTTCTGTATTTATTTACTTGTGTATTTCATGTTACCTCAGACTTGGTATAGACATTAAACTTGAAGTCTGGACTCATCTTCATTCTCTCTTCTTGGGTTTCCTTATTCCCACTCAATCCAATCATTTACCTTCTAACCAGTTGTACCTCTGACTGAAAAGCTCAGTTTCCTAATGCCCTTCGTGAACTGTCAATTTTTTTTTTGCCTTTATCCCACTATTCCTGGTTCTGCAGTTCTGCATTATTTTCCATACCCTCTGCCACTCTAGAATGAGCTGAAAACAGACATTGCCATTATACCATCACATAAAACCTGTACACTAACTACAGATGCCTCCACATCTTCTTTGGCTGGTGCAGCTGTTTCATGTTGTTCATCATCTGTTTATTTCAGATGAATCAGTAAAGTAGTAAAAATAGATGAACTATGAAGCCCAAACATGCATGGGCTCAATTCCAGACTTCATTTGTTTGATATTTCTGAAATTCAGAAAACTATAATTGAAATTAAATTAACAACCAATACCTCATAGGGTTACCATTAAATGAAGTACATAAATGCACCTACCTCTACATGGCCTAAATATTGTTAAGAATGAAGTATTATCTGGAGTACACCCTTTGTCACATCTTCATGAACTAAAGCCATCCTCTATTTTCTCAGAATATTTTATGTACTACTTCTGCATTTTTGTAACTATCAATGTCCTTGTTTATCTCCCAAAATACATTTTGGCAAGTCTCTTGAGAACCATCTTATTTTATTTGAGTTTTTAGCTACAAGAATCAGTGTGGTTCCTGGTAAATAAGAATCATGACTTTAATAACCATTTGATGACTGTTGTATCCTAAATAGTAGCTAACAGCTTCATTCCATATACTACTAAGTTTATTTTAAGACAGTGCAATATTTAAAGTGATCAGAAAAACAGAAAGATGTGTCAGTAGCAGGTATTTCAAGAACAAAGACAAAGGTTAATTGTAGTTGGGTTACCATGAGTACTACTGGGAATAAAGAACATTTTAAATCCTCTTTATTAAAAAAAGAAACACAGGAGTTCACCCTTAATAAGTACTTAAATTTTGCCAGTTACCATGCTAAGTGGTTTAACTCAATCTACTTAACCTTCTGTGGGGTAAAGTACCTGTTGTCTCTATTTTATAAGATGTGGAGACTGTAGACCAAAGAAATGAAGCAATCCAAATCCCATGAGCAATGAATGGTGATGTCAGAGTTCTGATCTAGGCTCCCGGCTGGAGTGTCTCTTCATAACCACATTGTCCTTATACTTCTTAGAGGTGACTGCAATTTCAAAGATACTTAACTTGCTTGGTACTCGGACCAGGGGTGATGGAGCTTATCTTTTCCAACAAAGAGGGGACCTTGTGGGTAGACAGGACATATCTCCTTATAATCTCTCAGACTATGAAGATGCTGAACTATAAGTCTATCTGTAAACTGTGTCTTTAATTTGCACATCAATGCTACCTCACAGTTTTCTTCCTCATGCTTTCAGCAAGCTGCAATTTACAACTAGAAATGTTTTCTCTTTTTGAAGTAAGTCTTGATTTACTTTTTGCTATTAACACAAAATTTTATCCCATTATGTTCTAAAAGTCCAAAGGCTCGGATACTATATAAACTAGAGAAAAAATAATTTCCATTTATAATTTTTAGGTTAAGATACAAATAAATCAGTCCTCGGGCCACTTGGGGTGTCAAATGTATAAAAGTGGTAGAATATCATCCACACAAGGAGACACAAATACCCTTACACCAACAACTTGGCTTCAGAGTTCCCTTGCATGATGAATCTTGAGATGAATGTTAAAACTCTCAAGAGTTACCTTGAAAACTCTCAACTGGCAACATATAAATGTTTACAGAACTTGAAATAAGGTTGAAGAATCAGGATGGTAAATGTTGAAGGTATAGGTAAATTTTTTTT